>OX376707.1:1160578-1292431 GCA_947389935.1 Agrilus cyanescens | reverse complement strand
GGGGTTGATTTATGTTTTATAGCCTTATTCTGCAAAATCCGCAATTTTCTCATTTCCTCGGCGTCCATTCGGAATTCTGCTTGTTCCACGTGATTCTACGTCTCATTTTACATAGGTATTGATTTATTTAACGTCCAATGGACCGAAGTTGAAGCTATGCTAGGGGTTGATTTATGTTTTATAGCCTTATTCTGCAAAATCGGCAGTTTTCTCATTTCCTCGGCGTCCATTCGGAATTCTGCTTGTTCCACGTGATTCTACGTCTCATTTTACATAGGTATTGATTTATTGAACGTCCAATGGACCGAAGTTGAAGCTATGCTAGGGGTTGATTTATGTTTTATAGCCTTATTATGCAAAATCCGCAATTTTCTCATTTCCTCGGCGTCCATTCGGAATTCTGCTTGTTCCACGTGATTCTACGTCTCATTTTACATAGGTATTGATTTATTGAACGTCCAATGGACCGAAGTTGAAGCTATGCTAGGGGTTGATTTATGTTTTATAGCCTTATTCTGCAAAATCCGCAATTTTCTCATTTCCTCGGCGTCCATTCGGAATTCTGCTTGTTCCACGTGATTCTACGTCTCATTTTACATAGGTATTGATTTATTTAACGTCCAATGGACCGAAGTTGAAGCTATGCTAGGGGTTGATTAATGTTTTATAGCCTTATTCTGCAAAATCCGCAATTTTCTCATTTCCTCGGCGTCCATTCGGAATTCTGCTTGTTCCACGTGATTCTACGTCTCATTTTACATAGGTATTGATTTATTTAACGTCCAATGGACCGAAGTTGAAGCTATGCTAGGGGTTGATTTATGTTTTATAGCCTTATTCTGCAAAATCCGCAGTTTTCTCATTTCCTCGGCGTCCATTCGGAATTCTGCTTGTTCCACGTGATTCTACGTCTCATTTTACATAGGTATTGATTTATTGAACGTCCAATGGACCGAAGTTGAAGCTATGCTAGGGGTTGATTTATGTTTTATAGCCTTATTCTGCAAAATCCGCAATTTTCTCATTTCCTCGGCGTCCATTCGGAATTTGCTTGTTCCACGTGATTCTACGTCTCATTTTACATAGGTATTGATTTATTTAACGTCCAATGGACCGAAGTTGAAGCTATGCTAGGGGTTGATTTATGTTTTATAGCCTTATTCTGCAAAATCGCAGTTTTCTCATTTCCTCGGCGTCCATTCGGAATTCTGCTTGTTCCACGTGATTCTACGTCTCATTTTACATAGGTATTGATTTATTGAACGTCCAATGGACCGAAGTTGAAGCTATGCTAGGGGTTGATTTATGTTGTATAGCCTTATTATGCAAAATCCGCAATTTTCTCATTTCCTCGGCGTCCATTCGGAATTCTGCTTGTTCCACGTGATTCTACGTCTCATTTTACATAGGTATTGATTTATTTAACGTCCAATGGACCGAAGTTGAAGCTATGCTAGGGGTTGATTTATGTTTTATTGCCTTATTCTGCAAAATCCGCAATTTTCTCATTTCCTCGGCGTCCATTCGGAATTCTGCTTGTTCCACGTGATTCTACGTCTCATTTTACATAGGTATTGATTTATTGAACGTCCAATGGACCGAAGTTGAAGCTATGCTAGGGGTTGATTTATGTTTTATAGCCTTATTCTGCAAAATCCGCAGTTTTCTCATTTCCTCGGCGTCCATTCGGAATTCTGCTTGTTCCACGTGATTCTACGTCTCATTTTACATAGGTATTGATTTATTTAACGTCCAATGGACCGAAGTTGAAGCTATGCTAGGGGTTGATTTATGTTTTATAGCCTTATTCTGCAAAATCCGCAGTTTTCTCATTTCCTCGGCGTCCATTCGGAATTCTGCTTGTTCCACGTGATTCTACGTCTCATTTTACATAGGTATTGATTTATTGAACGTCCAATGGACCGAAGTTGAAGCTATGCTAGGGGTTGATTTATGTTTTATAGCCTTATTCTGCAAAATCCGCAATTTTCTCATTTCCTCGGCGTCCATTCGGAATTCTGCTTGTTCCACGTGATTCTACGTCTCATTTTACATAGGTATTGATTTATTGAACGTCCAATGGACCGAAGTTGAAGCTATGCTAGGGGTTGATTTATGTTTTATAGCCTTATTCTGCAAAATCCGCAATTTTCTCATTTCCTCGGCGTCCATTCGGAATTCTGCTTGTTCCACGTGATTCTACGTCTCATTTTACATAGGTATTGATTTATTTAACGTCCAATGGACCGAAGTTGAAGCTATGCTAGGGGTTGATTTATGTTTTATAGCCTTATTCTGCAAAATCGGCAGTTTTCTCATTTCCTCGGCGTCCATTCGGAATTCTGCTTGTTCCACGTGATTCTACGTCTCATTTTACATAGGTATTGATTTATTGAACGTCCAATGGACCGAAGTTGAAGCTATGCTAGGGGTTGATTTATGTTTTATAGCCTTATTCTGCAAAATCGGCAGTTTTCTCATTTCCTCGGCGTCCATTCGGAATTCTGCTTGTTCCACGTGATTCTACGTCTCATTTTACATAGGTATTGATTTATTGAACGTCCAATGGACCGAAGTTGAAGCTATGCTAGGGGTTGATTTATGTTTTATAGCCTTATTCTGCAAAATCCGCAATTTTCTCATTTCCTCGGCGTCCATTCGGAATTCTGCTTGTTCCACGTGATTCTACGTCTCATTTTACATAGGTATTGATTTATTTAACGTCCAATAGACCGAAGTTGAAGCTATGCTAGGGGTTGATTTATGTTTTATAGCCTTATTCTGCAAAATCCGCAATTTTCTCATTTCCTCGGCGTCCATTCGGAATTCTGCTTGTTCCACGTGATTCTACGTCTCATTTTACATAGGTATTGATTTATTGAACGTCCAATGGACCGAAGTTGAAGCTATGCTAGGGGTTGATTTATGTTTTATAGCCTTATTCTGCAAAATCCGCAGTTTTCTCATTTCCTCGGCGTCCATTCGGAATTCTGCTTGTTCCACGTGATTCTACGTCTCATTTTACATAGGTATTGATTTATTTAACGTCCAATGGACCGAAGTTGAAGCTATGCTAGGGGTTGATTTATGTTTTATAGCCTTATTCTGCAAAATCCGCAGTTTTCTCATTTCCTCGGCGTCCATTCGGAATTCTGCTTGTTCCACGTGATTCTACGTCTCATTTTACATAGGTATTGATTTATTTAACGTCCAATGGACCGAAGTTGAAGCTATGCTAGGGGTTGATTTATGTTTTATAGCCTTATTCTGCAAAATCCGCAATTTTCTCATTTCCTCGGCGTCCATTCGGAATTCTGCTTGTTCCACGTGATTCTACGTCTCATTTTACATAGGTATTGATTTATTTAACGTCCAATGGACCGAAGTTGAAGCTATGCTAGGGGTTGATTTATGTTTTATAGCCTTATTCTGCAAAATCCGCAGTTTTCTCATTTCCTCGGCGTCCATTCGGAATTCTGCTTGTTCCACGTGATTCTACGTCTCATTTTACATAGGTATTGATTTATTGAACGTCCAATGGACCGAAGTTGAAGCTATGCTAGGGGTTGATTTATGTTTTATAGCCTTATTATGCAAAATCCGCAATTTGCTCATTTCCTCGGCGTCCATTCGGAATTCTGCTTGTTCCACGTGATTCTACGTCTCATTTTACATAGGTATTGATTTATTTAACGTCCAATGGACCGAAGTTGAAGCTATGCTAGGGGTTGATTTATGTTTTATAGCCTTATTCTGCAAAATCGGCAGTTTTCTCATTTCCTCGGCGTCCATTCGGAATTCTGCTTGTTCCACGTGATTCTACGTCTCATTTTACATAGGTATTGATTTATTGAACGTCCAATGGACCGAAGTTGAAGCTATGCTAGGGGTTGATTTATGTTTTATAGCCTTATTATGCAAAATCCGCAATTTTCTCATTTCCTCGGCGTCCATTCGGAATTCTGCTTGTTCCACGTGATTCTACGTCTCATTTTACATAGGTATTGATTTATTTAACGTCCAATGGACCGAAGTTGAAGCTATGCTAGGGGTTGATTTATGTTTTATAGCCTTATTCTGCAAAATCCGCAATTTTCTCATTTCCTCGGCGTCCATTCGGAATTCTGCTTGTTCCACGTGATTCTACGTCTCATTTTACATAGGTATTGATTTATTGAACGTCCAATGGACCGAAGTTGAAGCTATGCTAGGGGTTGATTTATGTTTTATAGCCTTATTCTGCAAAATCCGCAGTTTTCTCATTTCCTCGGCGTCCATTCGGAATTCTGCTTGTTCCACGTGATTCTACGTCTCATTTTACATAGGTATTGATTTATTTAACGTCCAATGGACCGAAGTTGAAGCTATGCTAGGGGTTGATTTATGTTTTATAGCCTTATTCTGCAAAATCCGCAGTTTTCTCATTTCCTCGGCGTCCATTCGGAATTCTGCTTGTTCCACGTGATTCTACGTCTCATTTTACATAGGTATTGATTTATTTAACGTCCAATGGACCGAAGTTGAAGCTATGCTAGGGGTTGATTTTTGTTTTATAGCCTTATTCTGCAAAATCGGCAGTTTTCTCATTTCCTCGGCGTCCATTCGGAATTCTGCTTGTTCCACGTGATTCTACGTCTCATTTTACATAGGTATTGATTTATTGAACGTCCAATGGACCGAAGTTGAAGCTATGCTAGGGGTTGATTTATGTTTTATAGCCTTATTATGCAAAATCCGCAATTTTCTCATTTCCTCGGCGTCCATTCGGAATTCTGCTTGTTCCACGTGATTCTACGTCTCATTTTACATAGGTATTGATTTATTGAACGTCCAATGGACCGAAGTTGAAGCTATGCTAGGGGTTGATTTATGTTTTATTGCCTTATTCTGCAAAATCCGCAATTTTCTCATTTCCTCGGCGTCCAT
The DNA here is from genome assembly GCA_947389935.1 of Agrilus cyanescens. Lineage (NCBI taxonomy): Eukaryota > Metazoa > Arthropoda > Insecta > Coleoptera > Buprestidae > Agrilus > Agrilus cyanescens. The sequence continues at coordinate 1,287,505 of OX376707.1, read as the reverse complement.
TCGGAATTCTGCTTGTTCCACGTGATTCTACGTCTCATTTTACATAGGTATTGATTTATTGAACGTCCAATGGACCGAAGTTGAAGCTATGCTAGGGGTTGATTTATGTTTTATAGCCTTATTATGCAAAATCCGCAATTTTCTCATTTCCTCGGCGTCCATTCGGAATTCTGCTTGTTCCACGTGATTCTACGTCTCATTTTACATAGGTATTGATTTATTTAACGTCCAATGGACCGAAGTTGAAGCTATGCTAGGGGTTGATTTATGTTTTATAGCCTTATTCTGCAAAATCCGCAATTTTCTCATTTCCTCGGCGTCCATTCGGAATTCTGCTTGTTCCACGTGATTCTACGTCTCATTTTACATAGGTATTGATTTATTTAACGTCCAATGGACCGAAGTTGAAGCTATGCTAGGGGTTGATTTATGTTTTATAGCCTTATTATGCAAAATCCGCAATTTTCTCATTTCCTCGGCGTCCATTCGGAATTCTGCTTGTTCCACGTGATTCTACGTCTCATTTTACATAGGTATTGATTTATTTAACGTCCAATGGACCGAAGTTGAAGCTATGCTAGGGGTTGATTTATGTTTTATAGCCTTATTCTGCAAAATCGGCAGTTTTCTCATTTCCTCGGCGTCCATTCGGAATTCTGCTTGTTCCACGTGATTCTACGTCTCATTTTACATAGGTATTGATTTATTGAACGTCCAATGGACCGAAGTTGAAGCTATGCTAGGGGTTGATTTATGTTTTATAGCCTTATTATGCAAAATCCGCAATTTTCTCATTTCCTCGGCGTCCATTCGGAATTCTGCTTGTTCCACGTGATTCTACGTCTCATTTTACATAGGTATTGATTTATTTAACGTCCAATGGACCGAAGTTGAAGCTATGCTAGGGGTTGATTTATGTTTTATAGCCTTATTCTGCAAAATCCGCAATTTTCTCATTTCCTCGGCGTCCATTCGGAATTCTGCTTGTTATACGTGATTCTACGTCTCATTTTACATAGGTATTGATTTATTGAACGTCCAATGGACCGAAGTTGAAGCTATGCTAGGGGTTGATTTATGTTTTATAGCCTTATTCTGCAAAATCCGCAGTTTTCTCATTTCCTCGGCGTCCATTCGGAATTCTGCTTGTTCCACGTGATTCTACGTCTCATTTTACATAGGTATTGATTTATTTAACGTCCAATGGACCGAAGTTGAAGCTATGCTAGGGGTTGATTTATGTTTTATAGCCTTATTCTGCAAAATCCGCAGTTTTCTCATTTCCTCGGCGTCCATTCGGAATTCTGCTTGTTCCACGTGATTCTACGTCTCATTTTACATAGGTATTGATTTATTTAACGTCCAATGGACCGAAGTTGAAGCTATGCTAGGGGTTGATTTATGTTTTATAGCCTTATTCTGCAAAATCCGCAATTTTCTCATTTCCTCGGCGTCCATTCGGAATTCTGCTTGTTCCACGTGATTCTACGTCTCATTTTACATAGGTATTGATTTATTTAACGTCCAATGGACCGAAGTTGAAGCTATGCTAGGGGTTGATTTATGTTTTATAGCCTTATTCTGCAAAATCGGCAGTTTTCTCATTTCCTCGGCGTCCATTCGGAATTCTGCTTGTTCCACGTGATTCTACGTCTCATTTTACATAGGTATTGATTTATTTAACGTCCAATGGACCGAAGTTGAAGCTATGCTAGGGGTTGATTTATGTTTTATAGCCTTATTCTGCAAAATCCGCAGTTTTTTCATTTCCTCGGCGTCCATTCGGAATTCTGCTTGTTCCACGTGATTCTACGTCTCATTTTACATAGGTATTGATTTATTTAACGTCCAATGGACCGAAGTTGAAGCTATGCTAGGGGTTGATTTATGTTTTATAGCCTTATTATGCAAAATCCGCAATTTTCTCATTTCCTCGGCGTCCATTCGGAATTCTGCTTGTTCCACGTGATTCTACGTCTCATTTTACATAGGTATTGATTTATTTAACGTCCAATGGACCGAAGTTGAAGCTATGCTAGGGGTTGATTTATGTTTTATAGCCTTATTCTGCAAAATCGGCAGTTTTCTCATTTCCTCGGCGTCCATTCGGAATTCTGCTTGTTCCACGTGATTCTACGTCTCATTTTACATAGGTATTGATTTATTTAACGTCCAATGGACCGAAGTTGAAGCTATGCTAGGGGTTGATTTATGTTTTATAGCCTTATTCTGCAAAATCCGCAATTTTCTCATTTCCTCGGCGTCCATTCGGAATTCTGCTTGTTCCACGTGATTCTACGTCTCATTTTACATAGGTATTGATTTATTTAACGTCCAATGGACCGAAGTTGAAGCTATGCTAGGGGTTGATTTATGTTTTATAGCCTTATTCTGCAAAATCGGCAGTTTTCTCATTTCCTCGGCGTCCATTCGGAATTCTGCTTGTTCCACGTGATTCTACGTCTCATTTTACATAGGTATTGATTTATTTAACGTCCAATGGACCGAAGTTGAAGCTATGCTAGGGGTTGATTTATGTTTTATAGCCTTATTCTGCAAAATCCGCAGTTTTCTCATTTCCTCGGCGTCCATTCGGAATTCTGCTTGTTCCACGTGATTCTACGTCTCATTTTACATAGGTATTGATTTATTTAACGTCCAATGGACCGAAGTTGAAGCTATGCTAGGGGTTGATTTATGTTTTATAGCCTTATTATGCAAAATCCGCAATTTTCTCATTTCCTCGGCGTCCATTCGGAATTCTGCTTGTTCCACGTGATTCTACGTGTCATTTTACATAGGTATTGATTTATTGAACGTCCAATGGACCGAAGTTGAAGCTATGCTAGGGGTTGATTTATGTTTTATAGCCTTATTCTGCAAAATCCGCAGTTTTCTCATTTCCTCGGCGTCCATTCGGAATTCTGCTTGTTCCACGTGATTCTACGTCTCATTTTACATAGGTATTGATTTATTTAACGTCCAATGGACCGAAGTTGAAGCTATGCTAGGGGTTGATTTATGTTTTATAGCCTTATTCTGCAAAATCCGCAGTTTTCTCATTTCCTCGGCGTCCATTCGGAATTCTGCTTGTTCCACGTGATTCTACGTCTCATTTTACATAGGTATTGATTTATTTAACGTCCAATGGACCGAAGTTGAAGCTATGCTTGGGGTTGATTTATGTTTTATAGCCTTATTCTGCAAAATCCGCAATTTTCTCATTTCCTCGGCGTCCATTCGGAATTCTGCTTGTTCCACGTGATTCTACGTCTCATTTTACATAGGTATTGATTTATTGAACGTCCAATGGACCGAAGTTGAAGCTATGCTAGGGGTTGATTTATGTTTTATAGCCTTATTCTGCAAAATCCGCAGTTTTCTCATTTCCTCGGCGTCCATTCGGAATTCTGCTTGTTCCACGTGATTCTACGTCTCATTTTACATAGGTATTGATTTATTGAACGTCCAATGGACCGAAGTTGAAGCTATGCTAGGGGTTGATTTATGTTTTATAGCCTTATTATGCAAAATCCGCAATTTGCTCATTTCCTCGGCGTCCATTCGGAATTCTGCTTGTTCCACGTGATTCTACGTCTCATTTTACATAGGTATTGATTTATTTAACGTCCAATGGACCGAAGTTGAAGCTATGCTAGGGGTTGATTTATGTTTTATAGCCTTATTCTGCAAAATCGGCAGTTTTCTCATTTCCTCGGCGTCCATTCGGAATTCTGCTTGTTCCACGTGATTCTACGTCTCATTTTACATAGGTATTGATTTATTGAACGTCCAATGGACCGAAGTTGAAGCTATGCTAGGGGTTGATTTATGTTTTATAGCCTTATTATGCAAAATCCGCAATTTTCTCATTTCCTCGGCGTCCATTCGGAATTCTGCTTGTTCCACGTGATTCTACGTCTCATTTTACATAGGTATTGATTTATTTAACGTCCAATGGACCGAAGTTGAAGCTATGCTAGGGGTTGATTTATGTTTTATAGCCTTATTCTGCAAAATCCGCAATTTTCTCATTTCCTCGGCGTCCATTCGGAATTCTGCTTGTTCCACGTGATTCTACGTCTCATTTTACATAGGTATTGATTTATTGAACGTCCAATGGACCGAAGTTGAAGCTATGCTAGGGGTTGATTTATGTTTTATAGCCTTATTATGCAAAATCCGCAATTTTCTCATTTCCTCGGCGTCCATTCGGAATTCTGCTTGTTCCACGTGATTCTACGTCTCATTTTACATAGGTATTGATTTATTTAACGTCCAATGGACCGAAGTTGAAGCTATGCTAGGGGTTGATTTATGTTTTATAGCCTTATTCTGCAAAATCGGCAGTTTTCTCATTTCCTCGGCGTCCATTCGGAATTCTGCTTGTTCCACGTGATTCTACGTCTCATTTTACATAGGTATTGATTTATTGAACGTCCAATGGACCGAAGTTGAAGCTATGCTAGGGGTTGATTTATGTTTTATAGCCTTATTCTGCAAAATCCGCAGTTTTCTCATTTCCTCGGCGTCCATTCGGAATTCTGCTTGTTCCACGTGATTCTACGTCTCATTTTACATAGGTATTGATTTATTTAACGTCCAATGGACCGAAGTTGAAGCTATGCTAGGGGTTGATTTATGTTTTATAGCCTTATTCTGCAAAATCCGCAATTTTCTCATTTCCTCGGCGTCCATTCGGAATTCTGCTTGTTCCACGTGATTCTACGTCTCATTTTACATAGGTATTGATTTATTTAACGTCCAATGGACCGAAGTTGAAGCTATGCTAGGGGTTGATTTATGTTTTATAGCCTTATTCTGCAAAATCGGCAGTTTTCTCATTTCCTCGGCGTCCATTCGGAATTCTGCTTGTTCCACGTGATTCTACGTCTCATTTTACATAGGTATTGATTTATTTAACGTCCAATGGACCGAAGTTGAAGCTATGCTAGGGGTTGATTTATGTTTTATAGCCTTATTCTGCAAAATCCGCAGTTTTCTCATTTCCTCGGCGTCCATTCGGAATTCTGCTTGTTCCACGTGATTCTACGTCTCATTTTACATAGGTATTGATTTATTTAACGTCCAATGGACCGAAGTTGAAGCTATGCTAGGGGTTGATTTATGTTTTATAGCCTTATTCTGCAAAATCCGCAATTTTCTCATTTCCTCGGCGTCCATTCGGAATTCTGCTTGTTCCACGTGATTCTACGTCTCATTTTACATAGGTATTGATTTATTTAACGTCCAATGGACCGAAGTTGAAGCTATGCTAGGGGTTGATTTATGTTTTATAGCCTTATTCTGCAAAATCCGCAGTTTTCTCATTTCCTCGGCGTCCATTCGGAATTCTGCTTGTTCCACGTGATTCTACGTCTCATTTTACATAGGTATTGATTTATTGAACGTCCAATGGACCGAAGTTGAAGCTATGCTAGGGGTTGATTTATGTTTTATAGCCTTATTATGCAAAATCCGCAATTTGCTCATTTCCTCGGCGTCCATTCGGAATTCTGCTTGTTCCACGTGATTCTACGTCTCATTTTACATAGGTATTGATTTATTTAACGTCCAATGGACCGAAGTTGAAGCTATGCTAGGGGTTGATTTATGTTTTATAGCCTTATTCTGCAAAATCGGCAGTTTTCTCATTTCCTCGGCGTCCATTCGGAATTCTGCTTGTTCCACGTGATTCTACGTCTCATTTTACATAGGTATTGATTTATTGAACGTCCAATGGACCGAAGTTGAAGCTATGCTAGGGGTTGATTTATGTTTTATAGCCTTATTCTGCAAAATCCGCAATTTTCTCATTTCCTCGGCGTCCATTCGGAATTCTGCTTGTTCCACGTGATTCTACGTCTCATTTTACATAGGTATTGATTTATTTAACGTCCAATGGACCGAAGTTGAAGCTATGCTAGGGGTTGATTTATGTTTTATAGCCTTATTCTGCAAAATCCGCAATTTTCTCATTTCCTCGGCGTCCATTCGGAATTCTGCTTGTTCCACGTGATTCTACGTCTCATTTTACATAGGTATTGATTTATTGAACGTCCAATGGACCGAAGTTGAAGCTATGCTAGGGGTTGATTTATGTTTTATAGCCTTATTATGCAAAATCCGCAATTTTCTCATTTCCTCGGCGTCCATTCGGAATTCTGCTTGTTCCACGTGATTCTACGTCTCATTTTACATAGGTATTGATTTATTTAACGTCCAATGGACCGAAGTTGAAGCTATGCTAGGGGTTGATTTATGTTTTATAGCCTTATTCTGCAAAATCCGCAATTTTCTCATTTCCTCGGCGTCCATTCGGAATTCTGCTTGTTCCACGTGATTCTACGTCTCATTTTACATAGGTATTGATTTATTTAACGTCCAATGGACCGAAGTTGAAGCTATGCTAGGGGTTGATTTATGTTTTATAGCCTTATTCTGCAAAATCGGCAGTTTTCTCATTTCCTCGGCGTCCATTCGGAATTCTGCTTGTTCCACGTGATTCTACGTCTCATTTTACATAGGTATTGATTTATTGAACGTCCAATGGACCGAAGTTGAAGCTATGCTAGGGGTTGATTTATGTTTTATAGCCTTATTATGCAAAATCCGCAATTTTCTCATTTCCTCGGCGTCCATTCGGAATTCTGCTTGTTCCACGTGATTCTACGTCTCATTTTACATAGGTATTGATTTATTGAACGTCCAATGGACCGAAGTTGAAGCTATGCTAGGGGTTGATTTATGTTTTATTGCCTTATTCTGCAAAATCCGCAATTTTCTCATTTCCTCGGCGTCCATTCGGAATTCTGCTTGTTCCACGTGATTCTACGTCTCATTTTACATAGGTATTGATTTATTGAACGTCCAATGGACCGAAGTTGAAGCTATGCTAGGGGTTGATTTATGTTTTATAGCCTTATTCTGCAAAATCCGCAATTTTCTCATTTCCTCGGCGTCCATTCGGAATTCTGCTTGTTCCACGTGATTCTACGTCTCATTTTACATAGGTATTGATTTATTTAACGTCCAATGGACCGAAGTTGAAGCTATGCTAGGGGTTGATTAATGTTTTATAGCCTTATTCTGCAAAATCCGCAATTTTCTCATTTCCTCGGCGTCCATTCGGAATTCTGCTTGTTCCACGTGATTCTACGTCTCATTTTACATAGGTATTGATTTATTTAACGTCCAATGGACCGAAGTTGAAGCTATGCTAGGGGTTGATTTATGTTTTATAGCCTTATTCTGCAAAATCCGCAGTTTTCTCATTTCCTCGGCGTCCATTCGGAATTCTGCTTGTTCCACGTGATTCTACGTCTCATTTTACATAGGTATTGATTTATTGAACGTCCAATGGACCGAAGTTGAAGCTATGCTAGGGGTTGATTTATGTTTTATAGCCTTATTATGCAAAATCCGCAATTTTCTCATTTCCTCGGCGTCCATTCGGAATTCTGCTTGTTCCACGTGATTCTACGTCTCATTTTACATAGGTATTGATTTATTTAACGTCCAATGGACCGAAGTTGAAGCTATGCTAGGGGTTGATTTATGTTTTATAGCCTTATTCTGCAAAATCGGCAGTTTTCTCACTTCCTCGGCGTCCATTCGGAATTCTGCTTGTTCCACGTGATTCTACGTCTCATTTTACATAGGTATTGATTTATTGAACGTCCAATGGACCGAAGTTGAAGCTATGCTAGGGGTTGATTTATGTTTTATAGCCTTATTCTGCAAAATCCGCAATTTTCTCATTTCCTCGGCGTCCATTCGGAATTCTGCTTGTTCCACGTGATTCAACGTCTCATTTTACATAGGTATTGATTTATTTAACGTCCAATGGACCGAAGTTGAAGCTATGCTAGGGGTTGATTTATGTTTTATAGCCTTATTCTGCAAAATCCGCAGTTTTCTCATTTCCTCGGCGTCCATTCGGAATTCTGCTTGTTCCACGTGATTCTACGTCTCATTTTACATAGGTATTGATTTATTTAACGTCCAATGGACCGAAGTTGAAGCTATGCTAGGGGTTGATTTATGTTTTATAGCCTTATTCTGCAAAATCCGCAGTTTTCTCATTTCCTCGGCGTCCATTCGGAATTCTGCTTGTTCCACGTGATTCTACGTCTCATTTTACATAGGTATTGATTTATTTAACGTCCAATGGACCGAAGTTGAAGCTATGCTAGGGGTTGATTTATGTTTTATAGCCTTATTCTGCAAAATCCGCAATTTTCTCATTTCCTCGGCGTCCATTCGGAATTCTGCTTGTTCCACGTGATTCTACGTCTCATTTTACATAGGTATTGATTTATTTAACGTCCAATGGACCGAAGTTGAAGCTATGCTAGGGGTTGATTTATGTTTTATAGCCTTATTCTGCAAAATCCGCAGTTTTCTCATTTCCTCGGCGTCCATTCGGAATTCTGCTTGTTCCACGTGATTCTACGTCTCATTTTACATAGGTATTGATTTATTGAACGTCCAATGGACCGAAGTTGAAGCTATGCTAGGGGTTGATTTATGTTTTATAGCCTTATTATGCAAAATCCGCAATTTTCTCATTTCCTCGGCGTCCATTCGGAATTCTGCTTGTTCCACGTGATTCTACGTCTCATTTTACATAGGTATTGATTTATTTAACGTCCAATGGACCGAAGTTGAAGCTATGCTAGAATTTCCGCAATTTTCTCATTTCCTCGGCGTCCATTCGGAATTCTGCTTGTTCCACGTGATTCTACGTCTCATTTTACATAGGTATTGATTTATTGAACGTCCAATGGACCGAAGTTGAAGCTATGCTAGGGGTTGATTTATGTTTTATAGCCTTATTCTGCAAAATCCGCAGTTTTCTCATTTCCTCGGCGTCCATTCGGAATTCTGCTTGTTCCACGTGATTCTACGTCTCATTTTACATAGGTATTGATTTATTTAACGTCCAATGGACCGAAGTTGAAGCTATGCTAGGGGTTGATTTATGTTTTATAGCCTTATTCTGCAAAATCCGCAATTTTCTCATTTCCTCGGCGTCCATTCGGAATTCTGCTTGTTCCACGTGATTCTACGTCTCATTTTACATAGGTATTGATTTATTTAACGTCCAATGGACCGAAGTTGAAGCTATGCTAGGGGTTGATTTATGTTTTATAGCCTTATTCTGCAAAATCCGCAGTTTTCTCATTTCCTCGGCGTCCATTCGGAATTCTGCTTGTTCCACGTGATTCTACGTCTCATTTTACATAGGTATTGATTTATTGAACGTCCAATGGACCGAAGTTGAAGCTATGCTAGGGGTTGATTTATGTTTTATAGCCTTATTATGCAAAATCCGCAATTTTCTCATTTCCTCGGCGTCCATTCGGAATTCTGCTTGTTCCACGTGATTCTACGTCTCATTTTACATAGGTATTGATTTATTTAACGTCCAATGGACCGAAGTTGAAGCTATGCTAGGGGTTGATTTATGTTTTATAGCCTTATTCTGCAAAATCCGCAGTTTTCTCATTTCCTCGGCGTCCATTCGGAATTCTGCTTGTTCCACGTGATTCTACGTCTCATTTTACATAGGTATTGATTTATTTAACGTCCAATGGACCGAAGTTGAAGCTATGCTAGGGGTTGATTTATGTTTTATAGCCTTATTCTGCAAAATCGGCAGTTTTCTCATTTCCTCGGCGTCCATTCGGAATTCTGCTTGTTCCACGTGATTCTACGTCTCATTTTACATAGGTATTGATTTATTGAACGTCCAATGGACCGAAGTTGAAGCTATGCAAGGGGTTGATTTATGTTTTATAGCCTTATTATGCAAAATCCGCAATTTTCTCATTTCCTCGGCGTCCATTCGGAATTCTGCTTGTTCCACGTGATTCTACGTCTCATTTTACATAGGTATTGATTTATTTAACGTCCAATGGACCGAAGTTGAAGCTATGCTAGGGGTTGATTTATGTTTTATAGCCTTATTCTGCAAAATCCGCAGTTTTCTCATTTCCTCGGCGTCCATTCGGAATTCTGCTTGTTCCACGTGATTCTACGTCTCATTTTACATAGGTATTGATTTATTTAACGTCCAATGGACCGAAGTTGAAGCTATGCTAGGGGTTGATTTATGTTTTATAGCCTTATTATGCAAAATCCGCAATTTGCTCATTTCCTCGGCGTCCATTCCGAATTCTGCTTGTTCCACGTGATTCTACGTCTCATTTTACATAGGTATTGATTTATTTAACGTCCAATGGACCGAAGTTGAAGCTATGCTAGGGGTTGATTTATGTTTTATAGCCTTATTCTGCAAAATCCGCAATTTTCTCATTTCCTCGGCGTCCATTCGGAATTCTGCTTGTTCCACGTGATTCTACGTCTCATTTTACATAGGTATTGATTTATTTAACGTCCAATGGACCGAAGTTGAAGCTATGCTAGGGGTTGATTTATGTTTTATAGCCTTATTCTGCAAAATCCGCAATTTTCTCATTTCCTCGGCGTCCATTCGGAATTCTGCTTGTTCCACGTGATTCAACGTCTCATTTTACATAGGTATTGATTTATTGAACGTCCAATGGACCGAAGTTGAAGCTATGCTAGGGGTTGATTTATGTTTTATAGCCTTATTCTGCAAAATCCGCAGTTTTCTCATTTCCTCGGCGTCCATTCGGAATTCTGCTTGTTCCACGTGATTCTACGTCTCATTTTACATAGGTATTGATTTATTTAACGTCCAATGGACCGAAGTTGAAGCTATGCTAGGGGTTGATTTATGTTTTATAGCCTTATTCTGCAAAATCGGCAGTTTTCTCATTTCCTCGGCGTCCATTCGGAATTCTGCTTGTTCCACGTGATTCTACGTCTCATTTTACATAGGTATTGATTTATTGAACGTCCAATGGACCGAAGTTGAAGCTATGCAAGGGGTTGATTTATGTTTTATAGCCTTATTATGCAAAATCCGCAATTTTCTCATTTCCTCGGCGTCCATTCGGAATTCTGCTTGTTCCACGTGATTCTACGTCTCATTTTACATAGGTATTGATTTATTTAACGTCCAATGGACCGAAGTTGAAGCTATGCTAGGGGTTGATTTATGTTTTATAGCCTTATTCTGCAAAATCCGCAGTTTTCTCATTTCCTCGGCGTCCATTCGGAATTCTGCTTGTTCCACGTGATTCTACGTCTCATTTTACATAGGTATTGATTTATTTAACGTCCAATGGACCGAAGTTGAAGCTATGCTAGGGGTTGATTTATGTTTTATAGCCTTATTATGCAAAATCCGCAATTTGCTCATTTCCTCGGCGTCCATTCCGAATTCTGCTTGTTCCACGTGATTCTACGTCTCATTTTACATAGGTATTGATTTATTTAACGTCCAATGGACCGAAGTTGAAGCTATGCTAGGGGTTGATTTATGTTTTATAGCCTTATTCTGCAAAATCCGCAATTTTCTCATTTCCTCGGCGTCCATTCGGAATTCTGCTTGTTCCACGTGATTCTACGTCTCATTTTACATAGGTATTGATTTATTTAACGTCCAATGGACCGAAGTTGAAGCTATGCTAGGGGTTGATTTATGTTTTATAGCCTTATTATGCAAAATCCGCAATTTGCTCATTTCCTCGGCGTCCATTCCGAATTCTGCTTGTTCCACGTGATTCTACGTCTCATTTTACATAGGTATTGATTTATTTAACGTCCAATGGACCGAAGTTGAAGCTATGCTAGGGGTTGATTTATGTTTTATAGCCTTATTCTGCAAAATCCGCAATTTTCTCATTTCCTCGGCGTCCATTCGGAATTCTGCTTGTTCCACGTGATTCTACGTCTCATTTTACATAGGTATTGATTTATTTAACGTCCAATGGACCGAAGTTGAAGCTATGCTAGGGGTTGATTTATGTTTTATAGCCTTATTCTGCAAAATCCGCAATTTTCTCATTTCCTCGGCGTCCATTCGGAATTCTGCTTGTTCCACGTGATTCAACGTCTCATTTTACATAGGTATTGATTTATTGAACGTCCAATGGACCGAAGTTGAAGCTATGCTAGGGGTTGATTTATGTTTTATAGCCTTATTCTGCAAAATCCGCAGTTTTCTCATTTCCTCGGCGTCCATTCGGAATTCTGCTTGTTCCACGTGATTCTACGTCTCATTTTACATAGGTATTGATTTATTTAACGTCCAATGGACCGAAGTTGAAGCTATGCTAGGGGTTGATTTATGTTTTATAGCCTTATTCTGCAAAATCCGCAATTTGCTCATTTCCTCGGCGTCCATTCCGAATTCTGCTTGTTCCACGTGATTCTACGTCTCATTTTACATAGGTATTGATTTATTTAACGTCCAATGGACCGAAGTTGAAGCTATGCTAGGGGTTGATTTATGTTTTATAGCCTTATTCTGCAAAATCCGCAGTTTTCTCATTTCCTCGGCGTCCATTCGGAATTCTGCTTGTTCCACGTGATTCTACGTCTCATTTTACATAGGTATTGATTTATTGAACGTCCAATGGACCGAAGTTGAAGCTATGCTAGGGGTTGATTTATGTTTTATAGCCTTATTATGCAAAATCCGCAATTTTCTCATTTCCTCGGCGTCCATTCGGAATTCTGCTTGTTCCACGTGATTCTACGTCTCATTTTACATAGGTATTGATTTATTGAACGTCCAATGGACCGAAGTTGAAGCTATGCTAGGGGTTGATTTATGTTTTATAGCCTTATTCTGCAAAATCCGCAGTTTTCTCATTTCCTCGGCGTCCATTCGGAATTCTGCTTGTTCCACGTGATTCTACGTCTCATTTTACATAGGTATTGATTTATTTAACGTCCAATGGACCGAAGTTGAAGCTATGCTAGGGGTTGATTTATGTTTTATAGCCTTATTCTGCAAAATCGGCAGTTTTCTCATTTCCTCGGCGTCCATTCGGAATTCTGCTTGTTCCACGTGATTCTACGTCTCATTTTACATAGGTATTGATTTATTGAACGTCCAATGGACCGAAGTTGAAGCTATGCAAGGGGTTGATTTATGTTTTATAGCCTTATTATGCAAAATCCGCAATTTTCTCATTTCCTCGGCGTCCATTCGGAATTCTGCTTGTTCCACGTGATTCTACGTCTCATTTTACATAGGTATTGATTTATTTAACGTCCAATGGACCGAAGTTGAAGCTATGCTAGGGGTTGATTTATGTTTTATAGCCTTATTCTGCAAAATCCGCAGTTTTCTCATTTCCTCGGCGTCCATTCGGAATTCTGCTTGTTCCACGTGATTCTACGTCTCATTTTACATAGGTATTGATTTATTTAACGTCCAATGGACCGAAGTTGAAGCTATGCTAGGGGTTGATTTATGTTTTATAGCCTTATTATGCAAAATCCGCAATTTGCTCATTTCCTCGGCGTCCATTCCGAATTCTGCTTGTTCCACGTGATTCTACGTCTCATTTTACATAGGTATTGATTTATTTAACGTCCAATGGACCGAAGTTGAAGCTATGCTAGGGGTTGATTTATGTTTTATAGCCTTATTCTGCAAAATCCGCAATTTTCTCATTTCCTCGGCGTCCATTCGGAATTCTGCTTGTTCCACGTGATTCTACGTCTCATTTTACATAGGTATTGATTTATTTAACGTCCAATGGACCGAAGTTGAAGCTATGCTAGGGGTTGATTTATGTTTTATAGCCTTATTCTGCAAAATCCGCAATTTTCTCATTTCCTCGGCGTCCATTCGGAATTCTGCTTGTTCCACGTGATTCAACGTCTCATTTTACATAGGTATTGATTTATTGAACGTCCAATGGACCGAAGTTGAAGCTATGCTAGGGGTTGATTTATGTTTTATAGCCTTATTCTGCAAAATCCGCAGTTTTCTCATTTCCTCGGCGTCCATTCGGAATTCTGCTTGTTCCACGTGATTCTACGTCTCATTTTACATAGGTATTGATTTATTTAACGTCCAATGGACCGAAGTTGAAGCTATGCTAGGGGTTGATTTATGTTTTATAGCCTTATTCTGCAAAATCCGCAGTTTTCTCATTTCCTCGGCGTCCATTCGGAATTCTGCTTGTTCCACGTGATTCTACGTCTCATTTTACATAGGTATTGATTTATTTAACGTCCAATGGACCGAAGTTGAAGCTATGCTAGGGGTTGATTTATGTTTTATAGCCTTATTCTGCAAAATCCGCAATTTTCTCATTTCCTCGGCGTCCATTCGGAATTCTGCTTGTTCCACGTGATTCTACGTCTCATTTTACATAGGTATTGATTTATTTAACGTTCAATGGACCGAAGTTGAAGCTATGCTAGGGGTTGATTTATGTTTTATAGCCTTATTCTGCAAAATCCGCAGTTTTCTCATTTCCTCGGCGTCCATTCGGAATTCTGCTTGTTCCACGTGATTCTACGTCTCATTTTACATAGGTATTGATTTATTGAACGTCCAATGGACCGAAGTTGAAGCTATGCTAGGGGTTGATTTATGTTTTATAGCCTTATTATGCAAAATCCGCAATTTTCTCATTTCCTCGGCGTCCATTCGGAATTCTGCTTGTTCCACGTGATTCTACGTCTCATTTTACATAGGTATTGATTTATTTAACGTCCAATGGACCGAAGTTGAAGCTATGCTAGAATTTCCGCAATTTTCTCATTTCCTCGGCGTCCATTCGGAATTCTGCTTGTTCCACGTGATTCTACGTCTCATTTTACATAGGTATTGATTTATTTAACGTCCAATGGACCGAAGTTGAAGCTATGCTAGGGGTTGATTTATGTTTTATAGCCTTATTCTGCAAAATCCGCAGTTTTCTCATTTCCTCGGCGTCCATTCGGAATTCTGCTTGTTCCACGTGATTCTACGTCTCATTTTACATAGGTATTGATTTATTGAACGTCCAATGGACCGAAGTTGAAGCTATGCTAGGGGTTGATTTATGTTTTATAGCCTTATTATGCAAAATCCGCAATTTTCTCATTTCCTCGGCGTCCATTCGGAATTCTGCTTGTTCCACGTGATTCTACGTCTCATTTTACATAGGTATTGATTTATTTAACGTCCAATGGACCGAAGTTGAAGCTATGCTAGGGGTTGATTTATGTTTTATAGCCTTATTCTGCAAAATCCGCAGTTTTCTCATTTCCTCGGCGTCCATTCGGAATTCTGCTTGTTCCACGTGATTCTACGTCTCATTTTACATAGGTATTGATTTATTTAACGTCCAATGGACCGAAGTTGAAGCTATGCTAGGGGTTGATTTATGTTTTATAGCCTTATTCTGCAAAATCCGCAGTTTTCTCATTTCCTCGGCGTCCATTCGGAATTCTGCTTGTTCCACGTGATTCTACGTCTCATTTTACATAGGTATTGATTTATTTAACGTCCAATGGACCGAAGTTGAAGCTATGCTAGGGGTTGATTTATGTTTTATAGCCTTATTCTGCAAAATCCGCAATTTTCTCATTTCCTCGGCGTCCATTCGGAATTCTGCTTGTTCCACGTGATTCTACGTCTCATTTTACATAGGTATTGATTTATTTAACGTCCAATGGACCGAAGTTGAAGCTATGCTAGGGGTTGATTTATGTTTTATAGCCTTATTCTGCAAAATCCGCAGTTTTCTCATTTCCTCGGCGTCCATTCGGAATTCTGCTTGTTCCACGTGATTCTACGTCTCATTTTACATAGGTATTGATTTATTTAACGTCCAATGGACCGAAGTTGAAGCTATGCTAGGGGTTGATTTATGTTTTATAGCCTTATTATGCAAAATCCGCAATTTGCTCATTTCCTCGGCGTCCATTCGGAATTCTGCTTGTTCCACGTGATTCTACGTCTCATTTTACATAGGTATTGATTTATTTAACGTCCAATGGACCGAAGTTGAAGCTATGCTAGGGGTTGATTTATGTTTTATAGCCTTATTCTGCAAAATCCGCAGTTTTCTCATTTCCTCGGCGTCCATTCGGAATTCTGCTTGTTCCACGTGATTCTACGTCTCATTTTACATAGGTATTGATTTATTTAACGTCCAATGGACCGAAGTTGAAGCTATGCTAGGGGTTGATTTATGTTTTATAGCCTTATTCTGCAAAATCCGCAATTTTCTCATTTCCTCGGCGTCCATTCGGAATTCTGCTTGTTCCACGTGATTCTACGTCTCATTTTACATAGGTATTGATTTATTTAACGTCCAATGGACCGAAGTTGAAGCTATGCTAGGGGTTGATTTATGTTTTATAGCCTTATTCTGCAAAATCCGCAATTTTCTCATTTCCTCGGCGTCCATTCGGAATTCTGCTTGTTCCACGTGATTCTACGTCTCATTTTACATAGGTATTGATTTATTGAACGTCCAATGGACCGAAGTTGAAGCTATGCTAGGGGTTGATTAATGTTTTATAGCCTTATTCTGCAAAATCCGCAATTTTCTCATTTCCTCGGCGTCCATTCGGAATTCTGCTTGTTCCACGTGATTCTACGTCTCATTTTACATAGGTATTGATTTATTTAACGTCCAATGGACCGAAGTTGAAGCTATGCTAGGGGTTGATTTATGTTTTATAGCCTTATTCTGCAAAATCCGCAATTTTCTCATTTCCTCGGCGTCCATTCGGAATTCTGCTTGTTCCACGTGATTCTACGTCTCATTTTACATAGGTATTGATTTATTTAACGTCCAATGGACCGAAGTTGAAGCTATGCTAGGGGTTGATTTATGTTTTATAGCCTTATTCTGCAAAATCCGCAGTTTTCTCATTTCCTCGGCGTCCATTCGGAATTCTGCTTGTTCCACGTGATTCTACGTCTCATTTTACATAGGTATTGATTTATTTAACGTCCAATGGACCGAAGTTGAAGCTATGCTAGGGGTTGATTTATGTTTTATAGCCTTATTATGCAAAATCCGCAATTTGCTCATTTCCTCGGCGTCCATTCCGAATTCTGCTTGTTCCACGTGATTCTACGTCTCATTTTACATAGGTATTGATTTATTTAACGTCCAATGGACCGAAGTTGAAGCTATGCTAGGGGTTGATTTATGTTTTATAGCCTTATTCTGCAAAATCCGCAGTTTTCTCATTTCCTCGGCGTCCATTCGGAATTCTGCTTGTTCCACGTGATTCTACGTCTCATTTTACATAGGTATTGATTTATTTAACGTCCAATGGACCGAAGTTGAAGCTATGCTAGGGGTTGATTTATGTTTTATAGCCTTATTATGCAAAATCCGCAATTTGCTCATTTCCTCGGCGTCCATTCCGAATTCTGCTTGTTCCACGTGATTCTACGTCTCATTTTACATAGGTATTGATTTATTTAACGTCCAATGGACCGAAGTTGAAGCTATGCTAGGGGTTGATTTATGTTTTATAGCCTTATTCTGCAAAATCCGCAATTTTCTCATTTCCTCGGCGTCCATTCGGAATTCTGCTTGTTCCACGTGATTCTACGTCTCATTTTACATAGGTATTGATTTATTTAACGTCCAATGGACCGAAGTTGAAGCTATGCTAGGGGTTGATTTATGTTTTATAGCCTTATTCTGCAAAATCCGCAATTTTCTCATTTCCTCGGCGTCCATTCGGAATTCTGCTTGTTCCACGTGATTCAACGTCTCATTTTACATAGGTATTGATTTATTGAACGTCCAATGGACCGAAGTTGAAGCTATGCTAGGGGTTGATTTATGTTTTATAGCCTTATTCTGCAAAATCCGCAGTTTTCTCATTTCCTCGGCGTCCATTCGGAATTCTGCTTGTTCCACGTGATTCTACGTCTCATTTTACATAGGTATTGATTTATTTAACGTCCAATGGACCGAAGTTGAAGCTATGCTAGGGGTTGATTTATGTTTTATAGCCTTATTCTGCAAAATCCGCAATTTTCTCATTTCCTCGGCGTCCATTCGGAATTCTGCTTGTTCCACGTGATTCTACGTCTCATTTTACATAGGTATTGATTTATTTAACGTCCAATGGACCGAAGTTGAAGCTATGCTAGGGGTTGATTTATGTTTTATAGCCTTATTCTGCAAAATCCGCAATTTTCTCATTTCCTCGGCGTCCATTCGGAATTCTGCTTGTTCCACGTGATTCTACGTCTCATTTTACATAGGTATTGATTTATTGAACGTCCAATGGACCGAAGTTGAAGCTATGCTAGGGGTTGATTTATGTTTTATAGCCTTATTATGCAAAATCCGCAATTTTCTCATTTCCTCGGCGTCCATTCGGAATTCTGCTTGTTCCACGTGATTCTACGTCTCATTTTACATAGGTATTGATTTATTTAACGTCCAATGGACCGAAGTTGAAGCTATGCTAGGGGTTGATTTATGTTTTATAGCCTTATTCTGCAAAATCCGCAATTTTCTCATTTCCTCGGCGTCCATTCGGAATTCTGCTTGTTCCACGTGATTCAACGTCTCATTTTACATAGGTATTGATTTATTGAACGTCCAATGGACCGAAGTTGAAGCTATGCTAGGGGTTGATTTATGTTTTATAGCCTTATTCTGCAAAATCCGCAATTTTCTCATTTCCTCGGCGTCCATTCGGAATTCTGCTTGTTCCACGTGATTCTACGTCTCATTTTACATAGGTATTGATTTATTTAACGTCCAATGGACCGAAGTTGAAGCTATGCTAGGGGTTGATTTATGTTTTATAGCCTTATTCTGCAAAATCGGCAGTTTTCTCATTTCCTCGGCGTCCATTCGGAATTCTGCTTGTTCCACGTGATTCTACGTCTCATTTTACATAGGTATTGATTTATTGAACGTCCAATGGACCGAAGTTGAAGCTATGCAAGGGGTTGATTTATGTTTTATAGCCTTATTATGCAAAATCCGCAATTTTCTCATTTCCTCGGCGTCCATTCGGAATTCTGCTTGTTCCACGTGATTCTACGTCTCATTTTACATAGGTATTGATTTATTGAACGTCCAATGGACCGAAGTTGAAGCTATGCTAGGGGTTGATTAATGTTTTATAGCCTTATTCTGCAAAATCCGCAATTTTCTCATTTCCTCGGCGTCCATTCGGAATTCTGCTTGTTCCACGTGATTCTACGTCTCATTTTACATAGGTATTGATTTATTTAACGTCCAATGGACCGAAGTTGAAGCTATGCTAGGGGTTGATTTATGTTTTATAGCCTTATTCTGCAAAATCCGCAGTTTTCTCATTTCCTCGGCGTCCATTCGGAATTCTGCTTGTTCCACGTGATTCTACGTCTCATTTTACATAGGTATTGATTTATTGAACGTCCAATGGACCGAAGTTGAAGCTATGCTAGGGGTTGATTTATGTTTTATAGCCTTATTATGCAAAATCCGCAATTTTCTCATTTCCTCGGCGTCCATTCGGAATTCTGCTTGTTCCACGTGATTCTACGTCTCATTTTACATAGGTATTGATTTATTTAACGTCCAATGGACCGAAGTTGAAGCTATGCTAGGGGTTGATTTATGTTTTATAGCCTTATTCTGCAAAATCGGCAGTTTTCTCATTTCCTCGGCGTCCATTCGGAATTCTGCTTGTTCCACGTGATTCTACGTCTCATTTTACATAGGTATTGATTTATTGAACGTCCAATGGACCGAAGTTAAAGCTATGCTAGGGGTTGATTTATGTTTTATAGCCTTATTATGCAAAATCCGCAATTTTCTCATTTCCTCGGCGTCCATTTGGAATTCTGCTTGTTCCACGTGATTCTACGTCTCATTTTACATAGGTATTGATTTATTTAACGTCCAATGGACCGAAGTTGAAGCTATGCTAGGGGTTGATTTATGTTTTATAGCCTTATTCTGCAAAATCCGCAATTTTCTCATTTCCTCGGCGTCCATTCGGAATTCTGCTTGTTCCACGTGATTCAACGTCTCATTTTACATAGGTATTGATTTATTGAACGTCCAATGGACCGAAGTTGAAGCTATGCTAGGGGTTGATTTATGTTTTATAGCCTTATTCTGCAAAATCCGCAGTTTTCTCATTTCCTCGGCGTCCATTCGGAATTCTGCTTGTTCCACGTGATTCTACGTCTCATTTTACATAGGTATTGATTTATTTAACGTCCAATGGACCGAAGTTGAAGCTATGCTAGGGGTTGATTTATGTTTTATAGCCTTATTCTGCAAAATCCGCAGTTTTCTCATTTCCTCGGCGTCCATTCGGAATTCTGCTTGTTCCACGTGATTCTACGTCTCATTTTACATAGGTATTGATTTATTTAACGTCCAATGGACCGAAGTTGAAGCTATGCTAGGGGTTGATTTATGTTTTATAGCCTTATTCTGCAAAATCCGCAATTTTCTCATTTCCTCGGCGTCCATTCGGAATTCTGCTTGTTCCACGTGATTCTACGTCTCATTTTACATAGGTATTGATTTATTTAACGTCCAATGGACCGAAGTTGAAGCTATGCTAGGGGTTGATTTATGTTTTATAGCCTTATTCTGCAAAATCCGCAGTTTTCTCATTTCCTCGGCGTCCATTCGGAATTCTGCTTGTTCCACGTGATTCTACGTCTCATTTTACATAGGTATTGATTTATTGAACGTCCAATGGACCGAAGTTGAAGCTATGCTAGGGGTTGATTTATGTTTTATAGCCTTATTATGCAAAATCCGCAATTTTCTCATTTCCTCGGCGTCCATTCGGAATTCTGCTTGTTCCACGTGATTCTACGTCTCATTTTACATAGGTATTGATTTATTTAACGTCCAATGGACCGAAGTTGAAGCTATGCTAGGGGTTGATTTATGTTTTATAGCCTTATTCTGCAAAATCGGCAGTTTTCTCATTTCCTCGGCGTCCATTCGGAATTCTGCTTGTTCCACGTGATTCTACGTCTCATTTTACATAGGTATTGATTTATTGAACGTCCAATGGACCGAAGTTGAAGCTATGCTAGGGGTTGATTAATGTTTTATAGCCTTATTCTGCAAAATCCGCAATTTTCTCATTTCCTCGGCGTCCATTCGGAATTCTGCTTGTTCCACGTGATTCTACGTCTCATTTTACATAGGTATTGATTTATTTAACGTCCAATGGACCGAAGTTGAAGCTATGCTAGGGGTTGATTTATGTTTTATAGCCTTATTCTGCAAAATCCGCAGTTTTCTCATTTCCTCGGCGTCCATTCGGAATTCTGCTTGTTCCACGTGATTCTACGTCTCATTTTACATAGGTATTGATTTATTGAACGTCCAATGGACCGAAGTTGAAGCTATGCTAGGGGTTGATTTATGTTTTATAGCCTTATTATGCAAAATCCGCAATTTTCTCATTTCCTCGGCGTCCATTCGGAATTCTGCTTGTTCCACGTGATTCTACGTCTCATTTTACATAGGTATTGATTTATTTAACGTCCAATGGACCGAAGTTGAAGCTATGCTAGGGGTTGATTTATGTTTTATAGCCTTATTCTGCAAAATCGGCAGTTTTCTCATTTCCTCGGCGTCCATTCGGAATTCTGCTTGTTCCACGTGATTCTACGTCTCATTTTACATAGGCATTGATTTATTGAACGTCCAATGGACCGAAGTTGAAGCTATGCTAGGGGTTGATTTATGTTTTATAGCCTTATTATGCAAAATCCGCAATTTTCTCATTTCCTCGGCGTCCATTCGGAATTCTGCTTGTTCCACGTGATTCCACGTCTCATTTTACATAGGTATTGATTTATTTAACGTCCAATGGACCGAAGTTGAAGCTATGCTAGGGGTTGATTTATGTTTTATAGCCTTATTCTGCAAAATCCGCAATTTTCTCATTTCCTCGGCGTCCATTCGGAATTCTGCTTGTTCCACGTGATTCAACGTCTCATTTTACATAGGTATTGATTTATTGAACGTCCAATGGACCGAAGTTGAAGCTATGCTAGGGGTTGATTTATGTTTTATAGCCTTATTCTGCAAAATCCGCAGTTTTCTCATTTCCTCGGCGTCCATTCGGAATTCTGCTTGTTCCACGTGATTCTACGTCTCATTTTACATAGGTATTGATTTATTTAACGTCCAATGGACCGAAGTTGAAGCTATGCTAGGGGTTGATTTATTGAACGTCCAATGGACCGAAGTTGAAGCTATGCTAGGGGTTGATTTATGTTTTATAGCCTTATTATGCAAAATCCGCAATTTTCTCATTTCCTCGGCGTCCATTCGGAATTCTGCTTGTTCCACGTGATTCTACGTCTCATTTTACATAGGTATTGATTTATTTAACGTCCAATGGACCGAAGTTGAAGCTATGCTAGGGGTTGATTTATGTTTTATAGCCTTATTCTGCAAAATCCGCAATTTTCTCATTTCCTCGGCGTCCATTCGGAATTCTGCTTGTTCCACGTGATTCTACGTCTCATTTTACATAGGTATTGATTTATTTAACGTCCAATGGACCGAAGTTGAAGCTATGCTAGGGGTTGATTTATGTTTTATAGCCTTATTCTGCAAAATCGGCAGTTTTCTCATTTCCTCGGCGTCCATTCGGAATTCTGCTTGTTCCACGTGATTCTACGTCTCATTTTACATAGGTATTGATTTATTGAACGTCCAATGGACCGAAGTTGAAGCTATGCTAGGGGTTGATTAATGTTTTATAGCCTTATTCTGCAAAATCCGCAATTTTCTCATTTCCTCAGCGTCCATTCGGAATTCTGCTTGTTCCACGTGATTCTACGTCTCATTTTACATAGGTATTGATTTATTTAACGTCCAATGGACCGAAGTTGAAGCTATGCTAGGGGTTGATTTATGTTTTATAGCCTTATTCTGCAAAATCCGCAGTTTTCTCATTTCCTCGGCGTCCATTCGGAATTCTGCTTGTTCCACGTGATTCTACGTCTCATTTTACATAGGTATTGATTTATTGAACGTCCAATGGACCGAAGTTGAAGCTATGCTAGGGGTTGATTTATGTTTTATAGCCTTATTATGCAAAATCCGCAATTTTCTCATTTCCTCGGCGTCCATTCGGAATTCTGCTTGTTCCACGTGATTCTACGTCTCATTTTACATAGGTATTGATTTATTTAACGTCCAATGGACCGAAGTTGAAGCTATGCTAGGGGTTGATTTATGTTTTATAGCCTTATTCTGCAAAATCGGCAGTTTTCTCATTTCCTCGGCGTCCATTCGGAATTCTGCTTGTTCCACGTGATTCTACGTCTCATTTTACATAGGTATTGATTTATTGAACGTCCAATGGACCGAAGTTGAAGCTATGCTAGGGGTTGATTTATGTTTTATAGCCTTATTATGCAAAATCCGCAATTTTCTCATTTCCTCGGCGTCCATTCGGAATTCTGCTTGTTCCACGTGATTCTACGTCTCATTTTACATAGGTATTGATTTATTTAACGTCCAATGGACCGAAGTTGAAGCTATGCTAGGGGTTGATTTATGTTTTATAGCCTTATTCTGCAAAATCCGCAATTTTCTCATTTCCTCGGCGTCCATTCGGAATTCTGCTTGTTCCACGTGATTCAACGTCTCATTTTACATAGGTATTGATTTATTGAACGTCCAATGGACCGAAGTTGAAGCTATGCTAGGGGTTGATTTATGTTTTATAGCCTTATTCTGCAAAATCCGCAATTTTCTCATTTCCTCGGCGTCCATTCGGAATTCTGCTTGTTCCACGTGATTCTACGTCTCATTTTACATAGGTATTGATTTATTGAACGTCCAATGGACCGAAGTTGAAGCTATGCTAGGGGTTGATTTATGTTTTATAGCCTTATTCTGCAAAATCCGCAATTTTCTCATTTCCTCGGCGTCCATTCGGAATTCTGCTTGTTCCACGTGATTCTACGTCTCATTTTACATAGGTATTGATTTATTGAACGTCCAATGGACCGAAGTTGAAGCTATGCTAGGGGTTGATTTATGTTTTATAGCCTTATTCTGCAAAATCCGCAATTTTCTCATTTCCTCGGCGTCCATTCGGAATTCTGCTTGTTCCACGTGATTCTACGTCTCATTTTACATAGGTATTGATTTATTTAACGTCCAATGGACCGAAGTTGAAGCTATGCTAGGGGTTGATTTATGTTTTATAGCCTTATTCTGCAAAATCCGCAATTTTCTCATTTCCTCGGCGTCCATTCGGAATTCTGCTTGTTCCACGTGATTCAACGTCTCATTTTACATAGGTATTGATTTATTTAACGTCCAATGGACCGAAGTTGAAGCTATGCTAGGGGTTGATTTATGTTTTATAGCCTTATTCTGCAAAATCCGCAGTTTTCTCATTTCCTCGGCGTCCATTCGGAATTCTGCTTGTTCCACGTGATTCTACGTCTCATTTTACATAGGTATTGATTTATTGAACGTCCAATGGACCGAAGTTGAAGCTATGCTAGGGGTTGATTTATGTTTTATAGCCTTATTATGCAAAATCCGCAATTTTCTCATTTCCTCGGCGTCCATTCGGAATTCTGCTTGTTCCACGTGATTCTACGTCTCATTTTACATAGGTATTGATTTATTTAACGTCCAATGGACCGAAGTTGAAGCTATGCTAGGGGTTGATTTATGTTTTATAGCCTTATTCTGCAAAATCGGCAGTTTTCTCATTTCCTCGGCGTCCATTCGGAATTCTGCTTGTTCCACGTGATTCTACGTCTCATTTTACATAGGTATTGATTTATTGAACGTCCAATGGACCGAAGTTGAAGCTATGCTAGGGGTTGATTTATGTTTTATAGCCTTATTATGCAAAATCCGCAATTTTCTCATTTCCTCGGCGTCCATTCGGAATTCTGCTTGTTCCACGTGATTCTACGTCTCATTTTACATAGGTATTGATTTATTTAACGTCCAATGGACCGAAGTTGAAGCTATGCTAGGGGTTGATTTATGTTTTATAGCCTTATTCTGCAAAATCCGCAATTTTCTCATTTCCTCGGCGTCCATTCGGAATTCTGCTTGTTCCACGTGATTCAACGTCTCATTTTACATAGGTATTGATTTATTGAACGTCCAATGGACCGAAGTTGAAGCTATGCTAGGGGTTGATTTATGTTTTATAGCCTTATTATGCAAAATCCGCAATTTTCTCATTTCCTCGGCGTCCATTCGGAATTCTGCTTGTTCCACGTGATTCAACGTCTCATTTTACATAGGTATTGATTTATTTAACGTCCAATGGACCGAAGTTGAAGCTATGCTAGGGGTTGATTTATGTTATATAGCCTTATTCTGCAAAATCCGCAATTTTCTCATTTCCTCGGCGTCCATTCGGAATTCTGCTTGTTCCACGTGATTCAACGTCTCATTTTACATAGGTATTGATTTATTGAACGTCCAATGGACCGAAGTTGAAGCTATGCTAGGGGTTGATTTATGTTTTATAGCCTTATTCTGCAAAATCCGCAGTTTTCTCATTTCCTCGGCGTCCATTCGGAATTCTGCTTGTTCCACGTGATTCTACGTCTCATTTTACATAGGTATTGATTTATTTAACGTCCAATGGACCGAAGGTGAAGCTATGCTAGGGGTTGATTTATGTTTTATAGCCTTATTCTGCAAAATCCGCAGTTTTCTCATTTCCTCGGCGTCCATTCGGAATTCTGCTTGTTCCACGTGATTCTACGTCTCATTTTACATAGGTATTGATTTATTTAACGTCCAATGGACCGAAGTTGAAGCTATGCTAGGGGTTGATTTATGTTTTATAGCCTTATTCTGCAAAATCCGCAATTTTCTCATTTCCTCGGCGTCCATTCGGAATTCTGCTTGTTCCACGTGATTCTACGTCTCATTTTACATAGGTATTGATTTATTTAACGTCCAATGGACCGAAGTTGAAGCTATGCTAGGGGTTGATTTATGTTTTATAGCCTTATTCTGCAAAATCCGCAGTTTTCTCATTTCCTCGGCGTCCATTCGGAATTCTGCTTGTTCCACGTGATTCTACGTCTCATTTTACATAGGTATTGATTTATTGAACGTCCAATGGACCGAAGTTGAAGCTATGCTAGGGGTTGATTTATGTTTTATAGCCTTATTATGCAAAATCCGCAATTTTCTCATTTCCTCGGCGTCCATTCGGAATTCTGCTTGTTCCACGTGATTCTACGTCTCATTTTACATAGGTATTGATTTATTTAACGTCCAATGGACCGAAGTTGAAGCTATGCTAGGGGTTGATTTATGTTTTATAGCCTTATTCTGCAAAATCGGCAGTTTTCTCATTTCCTCGGCGTCCATTCGGAATTCTGCTTGTTCCACGTGATTCTACGTCTCATTTTACATAGGTATTGATTTATTGAACGTCCAATGGACCGAAGTTGAAGCTATGCTAGGGGTTGATTTATGTTTTATAGCCTAATTATGCAAAATCCGCAATTTTCTCATTTCCTCGGCGTCCATTCGGAATTCTGCTTGTTCCACGTGATTCTACGTCTCATTTTACATAGGTATTGATTTATTTAACGTCCAATGGACCGAAGTTGAAGCTATGCTAGGGGTTGATTTATGTTTTATAGCCTTATTCTGCAAAATCCGCAATTTTCTCATTTCCTCGGCGTCCATTCGGAATTCTGCTTGTTCCACGTGATTCAACGTCTCATTTTACATAGGTATTGATTTATTGAACGTCCAATGGACCGAAGTTGAAGCTATGCTAGGGGTTGATTTATGTTTTATAGCCTTATTCTGCAAAATCCGCAGTTTTCTCATTTCCTCGGCGTCCATTCGGAATTCTGCTTGTTCCACGTGATTCTACGTCTCATTTTACATAGGTATTGATTTATTTAACGTCCAATGGACCGAAGTTGAAGCTATGCTAGGGGTTGATTTATGTTTTATAGCCTTATTCTGCAAAATCCGCAGTTTTCTCATTTCCTCGGCGTCCATTCGGAATTCTGCTTGTTCCACGTGATTCTACGTCTCATTTTACATAGGTATTGATTTATTTAACGTCCAATGGACCGAAGTTGAAGCTATGCTAGGGGTTGATTTATGTTTTATAGCCTTATTCTGCAAAATCCGCAATTTTCTCATTTCCTCGGCGTCCATTCGGAATTCTGCTTGTTCCACGTGATTCTACGTCTCATTTTACATAGGTATTGATTTATTTAACGTCCAATGGACCGAAGTTGAAGCTATGCTAGGGGTTGATTTATGTTTTATAGCCTTATTCTGCAAAATCCGCAGTTTTCTCATTTCCTCGGCGTCCATTCGGAATTCTGCTTGTTCCACGTGATTCTACGTCTCATTTTACATAGGTATTGATTTATTTAACGTCCAATGGACCGAAGTTGAAGCTATGCTAGGGGTTGATTTATGTTTTATAGCCTTATTATGCAAAATCCGCAATTTGCTCATTTCCTCGGCGTCCATTCGGAATTCTGCTTGTTCCACGTGATTCTACGTCTCATTTTACATAGGTATTGATTTATTTAACGTCCAATGGACCGAAGTTGAAGCTATGCTAGGGGTTGATTTATGTTTTATAGCCTTATTATGCAAAATCCGCAATTTTCTCATTTCCTCGGCGTCCATTCGGAATTCTGCTTGTTCCACGTGATTCTACGTCTCATTTTACATAGGTATTGATTTATTGAACGTCCAATGGACCGAAGTTGAAGCTATGCTAGGGGTTGATTTATGTTTTATTGCCTTATTCTGCAAAATCCGCAATTTTCTCATTTCCTCGGCGTCCATTCGGAATTCTGCTTGTTCCACGTGATTCTACGTCTCATTTTACATAGGTATTGATTTATTGAACGTCCAATGGACCGAAGTTGAAGCTATGCTAGGGGTTGATTTATGTTTTATAGCCTTATTATGCAAAATCCGCAATTTTCTCATTTCCTCGGCGTCCATTCGGAATTCTGCTTGTTCCACGTGATTCTACGTCTCATTTTACATAGGTATTGATTTATTGAACGTCCAATGGACCGAAGTTGAAGCTATGCTAGGGGTTGATTTATGTTTTATTGCCTTATTCTGCAAAATCCGCAATTTTCTCATTTCCTCGGCGTCCATTCGGAATTCTGCTTGTTCCACGTGATTCTACGTCTCATTTTACATAGGTATTGATTTATTTAACGTCCAATGGACCGAAGTTGAAGCTATGCTAGGGGTTGATTTATGTTTTATAGCCTTATTCTGCAAAATCCGCAGTTTTCTCATTTCCTCGGCGTCCATTCGGAATTCTGCTTGTTCCACGTGATTCTACGTCTCATTTTACATAGGTATTGATTTATTGAACGTCCAATGGACCGAAGTTGAAGCTATGCTAGGGGTTGATTTATGTTTTATAGCCTTATTATGCAAAATCCGCAATTTTCTCATTTCCTCGGCGTCCATTCGGAATTCTGCTTGTTCCACGTGATTCTACGTCTCATTTTACATAGGTATTGATTTATTTAACGTCCAATGGACCGAAGTTGAAGCTATGCTAGGGGTTGATTTATGTTTTATAGCCTTATTCTGCAAAATCGGCAGTTTTCTCATTTCCTCGGCGTCCATTCGGAATTCTGCTTGTTCCACGTGATTCTACGTCTCATTTTACATAGGAATTGATTTATTGAACGTCCAATGGACCGAAGTTGAAGCTATGCTAGGGGTTGATTTATGTTTTATAGCCTTATTATGCAAAATCCGCAATTTTCTCATTTCCTCGGCGTCCATTCGGAATTCTGCTTGTTCCACGTGATTCTACGTCTCATTTTACATAGGTATTGATTTATTTAACGTCCAATGGACCGAAGTTGAAGCTATGCTAGGGGTTGATTTATGTTTTATAGCCTTATTCTGCAAAATCCGCAGTTTTCTCATTTCCTCGGCGTCCATTCGGAATTCTGCTTGTTCCACGTGATTCTACGTCTCATTTTACATAGGTATTGATTTATTGAACGTCCAATGGACCGAAGTTGAAGCTATGCTAGGGGTTGATTTATGTTTTATAGCCTTATTCTGCAAAATCCGCAGTTTTCTCATTTCCTCGGCGTCCATTCGGAATTCTGCTTGTTCCACGTGATTCTACGTCTCATTTTACATAGGTATTGATTTATTTAACGTCCAATGGACCGAAGTTGAAGCTATGCTAGGGGTTGATTTATGTTTTATAGCCTTATTCTGCAAAATCCGCAGTTTTCTCATTTCCTCGGCGTCCATTCGGAATTCTGCTTGTTCCACGTGATTCTACGTCTCATTTTACATAGGTATTGATTTATTTAACGTCCAATGGACCGAAGTTGAAGCTATGCTAGGGGTTGATTTATGTTTTATAGCCTTATTCTGCAAAATCCGCAATTTTCTCATTTCCTCGGCGTCCATTCGGAATTCTGCTTGTTCCACGTGATTCTACGTCTCATTTTACATAGGTATTGATTTATTTAACGTCCAATGGACCGAAGTTGAAGCTATGCTAGGGGTTGATTTATGTTTTATAGCCTTATTCTGCAAAATCCGCAGTTTTCTCATTTCCTCGGCGTCCATTCGGAATTCTGCTTGTTCCACGTGATTCTACGTCTCATTTTACATAGGTATTGATTTATTTAACGTCCAATGGACCGAAGTTGAAGCTATGCTAGGGGTTGATTTATGTTTTATAGCCTTATTCTGCAAAATCCGCAATTTTCTCATTTCCTCGGCGTCCATTCGGAATTCTGCTTGTTCCACGTGATTCTACGTCTCATTTTACATAGGTATTGATTTATTTAACGTCCAATGGACCGAAGTTGAAGCTATGCTAGGGGTTGATTTATGTTTTATAGCCTTATTCTGCAAAATCCGCAATTTTCTCATTTCCTCGGCGTCCATTCGGAATTCTGCTTGTTCCACGTGATTCTACGTCTCATTTTACATAGGTATTGATTTATTGAACGTCCAATGGACCGAAGTTGAAGCTATGCTAGGGGTTGATTTATGTTTTATAGCCTTATTATGCAAAATCCGCAATTTTCTCATTTCCTCGGCGTCCATTCGGAATTCTGCTTGTTCCACGTGATTCTACGTCTCATTTTACATAGGTATTGATTTATTTAACGTCCAATGGACCGAAGTTGAAGCTATGCTAGGGGTTGATTTATGTTTTATAGCCTTATTATGCAAAATCCGCAATTTTCTCATTTCCTCGGCGTCCATTCGGAATTCTGCTTGTTCCACGTGATTCTACGTCTCATTTTACATAGGTATTGATTTATTGAACGTCCAATGGACCGAAGTTGAAGCTATGCTAGGGGTTGATTTATGTTTTATTGCCTTATTCTGCAAAATCCGCAATTTTCTCATTTCCTCGGCGTCCATTCGGAATTCTGCTTGTTCCACGTGATTCTACGTCTCATTTTACATAGGTATTGATTTATTGAACGTCCAATGGACCGAAGTTGAAGCTATGCTAGGGGTTGATTTATGTTTTATAGCCTTATTATGCAAAATCCGCAATTTTCTCATTTCCTCGGCGTCCATTCGGAATTCTGCTTGTTCCACGTGATTCTACGTCTCATTTTACATAGGTATTGATTTATTGAACGTCCAATGGACCGAAGTTGAAGCTATGCTAGGGGTTGATTTATGTTTTATTGCCTTATTCTGCAAAATCCGCAATTTTCTCATTTCCTCGGCGTCCATTCGGAATTCTGCTTGTTCCACGTGATTCTACGTCTCATTTTACATAGGTATTGATTTATTTAACGTCCAATGGACCGAAGTTGAAGCTATGCTAGGGGTTGATTTATGTTTTATAGCCTTATTCTGCAAAATCCGCAGTTTTCTCATTTCCTCGGCGTCCATTCGGAATTCTGCTTGTTCCACGTGATTCTACGTCTCATTTTACATAGGTATTGATTTATTGAACGTCCAATGGACCGAAGTTGAAGCTATGCTAGGGGTTGATTTATGTTTTATAGCCTTATTATGCAAAATCCGCAATTTTCTCATTTCCTCGGCGTCCATTCGGAATTCTGCTTGTTCCACGTGATTCTACGTCTCATTTTACATAGGTATTGATTTATTTAACGTCCAATGGACCGAAGTTGAAGCTATGCTAGGGGTTGATTTATGTTTTATAGCCTTATTCTGCAAAATCGGCAGTTTTCTCATTTCCTCGGCGTCCATTCGGAATTCTGCTTGTTCCACGTGATTCTACGTCTCATTTTACATAGGAATTGATTTATTGAACGTCCAATGGACCGAAGTTGAAGCTATGCTAGGGGTTGATTTATGTTTTATAGCCTTATTATGCAAAATCCGCAATTTTCTCATTTCCTCGGCGTCCATTCGGAATTCTGCTTGTTCCACGTGATTCTACGTCTCATTTTACATAGGTATTGATTTATTTAACGTCCAATGGACCGAAGTTGAAGCTATGCTAGGGGTTGATTTATGTTTTATAGCCTTATTCTGCAAAATCCGCAGTTTTCTCATTTCCTCGGCGTCCATTCGGAATTCTGCTTGTTCCACGTGATTCTACGTCTCATTTTACATAGGTATTGATTTATTTAACGTCCAATGGACCGAAGTTGAAGCTATGCTAGGGGTTGATTTATGTTTTATAGCCTTATTCTGCAAAATCGGCAGTTTTCTCATTTCCTCGGCGTCCATTCGGAATTCTGCTTGTTCCACGTGATTCTACGTCTCATTTTACATAGGAATTGATTTATTGAACGTCCAATGGACCGAAGTTGAAGCTATGCTAGGGGTTGATTTATGTTTTATAGCCTTATTATGCAAAATCCGCAATTTTCTCATTTCCTCGGCGTCCATTCGGAATTCTGCTTGTTCCACGTGATTCTACGTCTCATTTTACATAGGTATTGATTTATTTAACGTCCAATGGACCGAAGTTGAAGCTATGCTAGGGGTTGATTTATGTTTTATAGCCTTATTCTGCAAAATCCGCAGTTTTCTCATTTCCTCGGCGTCCATTCGGAATTCTGCTTGTTCCACGTGATTCTACGTCTCATTTTACATAGGTATTGATTTATTTAACGTCCAATGGACCGAAGTTGAAGCTATGCTAGGGGTTGATTTATGTTTTATAGCCTTATTCTGCAAAATCGGCAGTTTTCTCATTTCCTCGGCGTCCATTCGGAATTCTGCTTGTTCCACGTGATTCTACGTCTCATTTTACATAGGAATTGATTTATTGAACGTCCAATGGACCGAAGTTGAAGCTATGCTAGGGGTTGATTTATGTTTTATAGCCTTATTATGCAAAATCCGCAATTTTCTCATTTCCTCGGCGTCCATTCGGAATTCTGCTTGTTCCACGTGATTCTACGTCTCATTTTACATAGGTATTGATTTATTTAACGTCCAATGGACCGAAGTTGAAGCTATGCTAGGGGTTGATTTATGTTTTATAGCCTTATTCTGCAAAATCCGCAGTTTTCTCATTTCCTCGGCGTCCATTCGGAATTCTGCTTGTTCCACGTGATTCTACGTCTCATTTTACATAGGTATTGATTTATTTAACGTCCAATGGACCGAAGTTGAAGCTATGCTAGGGGTTGATTTATGTTTTATAGCCTTATTCTGCAAAATCCGCAGTTTTCTCATTTCCTCGGCGTCCATTCGGAATTCTGCTTGTTCCACGTGATTCTACGTCTCATTTTACATAGGTATTGATTTATTTAACGTCCAATGGACCGAAGTTGAAGCTATGCTAGGGGTTGATTTATGTTTTATAGCCTTATTCTGCAAAATCCGCAATTTTCTCATTTCCTCGGCGTCCATTCGGAATTCTGCTTGTTCCACGTGATTCTACGTCTCATTTTACATAGGTATTGATTTATTTAACGTCCAATGGACCGAAGTTGAAGCTATGCTAGGGGTTGATTTATGTTTTATAGCCTTATTCTGCAAAATCCGCAATTTTCTCATTTCCTCGGCGTCCATTCGGAATTCTGCTTGTTCCACGTGATTCTACGTCTCATTTTACATAGGTATTGATTTATTGAACGTCCAATGGACCGAAGTTGAAGCTATGCTAGGGGTTGATTTATGTTTTATAGCCTTATTATGCAAAATCCGCAATTTTCTCATTTCCTCGGCGTCCATTCGGAATTCTGCTTGTTCCACGTGATTCTACGTCTCATTTTACATAGGTATTGATTTATTTAACGTCCAATGGACCGAAGTTGAAGCTATGCTAGGGGTTGATTTATGTTTTATAGCCTTATTATGCAAAATCCGCAATTTTCTCATTTCCTCGGCGTCCATTCGGAATTCTGCTTGTTCCACGTGATTCTACGTCTCATTTTACATAGGTATTGATTTATTGAACGTCCAATGGACCGAAGTTGAAGCTATGCTAGGGGTTGATTTATGTTTTATTGCCTTATTCTGCAAAATCCGCAATTTTCTCATTTCCTCGGCGTCCATTCGGAATTCTGCTTGTTCCACGTGATTCTACGTCTCATTTTACATAGGTATTGATTTATTGAACGTCCAATGGACCGAAGTTGAAGCTATGCTAGGGGTTGATTTATGTTTTATAGCCTTATTATGCAAAATCCGCAATTTTCTCATTTCCTCGGCGTCCATTCGGAATTCTGCTTGTTCCACGTGATTCTACGTCTCATTTTACATAGGTATTGATTTATTGAACGTCCAATGGACCGAAGTTGAAGCTATGCTAGGGGTTGATTTATGTTTTATTGCCTTATTCTGCAAAATCCGCAATTTTCTCATTTCCTCGGCGTCCATTCGGAATTCTGCTTGTTCCACGTGATTCTACGTCTCATTTTACATAGGTATTGATTTATTTAACGTCCAATGGACCGAAGTTGAAGCTATGCTAGGGGTTGATTTATGTTTTATAGCCTTATTCTGCAAAATCCGCAGTTTTCTCATTTCCTCGGCGTCCATTCGGAATTCTGCTTGTTCCACGTGATTCTACGTCTCATTTTACATAGGTATTGATTTATTGAACGTCCAATGGACCGAAGTTGAAGCTATGCTAGGGGTTGATTTATGTTTTATAGCCTTATTATGCAAAATCCGCAATTTTCTCATTTCCTCGGCGTCCATTCGGAATTCTGCTTGTTCCACGTGATTCTACGTCTCATTTTACATAGGTATTGATTTATTTAACGTCCAATGGACCGAAGTTGAAGCTATGCTAGGGGTTGATTTATGTTTTATAGCCTTATTCTGCAAAATCGGCAGTTTTCTCATTTCCTCGGCGTCCATTCGGAATTCTGCTTGTTCCACGTGATTCTACGTCTCATTTTACATAGGAATTGATTTATTGAACGTCCAATGGACCGAAGTTGAAGCTATGCTAGGGGTTGATTTATGTTTTATAGCCTTATTATGCAAAATCCGCAATTTTCTCATTTCCTCGGCGTCCATTCGGAATTCTGCTTGTTCCACGTGATTCTACGTCTCATTTTACATAGGTATTGATTTATTTAACGTCCAATGGACCGAAGTTGAAGCTATGCTAGGGGTTGATTTATGTTTTATAGCCTTATTCTGCAAAATCCGCAGTTTTCTCATTTCCTCGGCGTCCATTCGGAATTCTGCTTGTTCCACGTGATTCTACGTCTCATTTTACATAGGTATTGATTTATTGAACGTCCAATGGACCGAAGTTGAAGCTATGCTAGGGGTTGATTTATGTTTTATAGCCTTATTCTGCAAAATCCGCAGTTTTCTCATTTCCTCGGCGTCCATTCGGAATTCTGCTTGTTCCACGTGATTCTACGTCTCATTTTACATAGGTATTGATTTATTTAACGTCCAATGGACCGAAGTTGAAGCTATGCTAGGGGTTGATTTATGTTTTATAGCCTTATTCTGCAAAATCCGCAGTTTTCTCATTTCCTCGGCGTCCATTCGGAATTCTGCTTGTTCCACGTGATTCTACGTCTCATTTTACATAGGTATTGATTTATTTAACGTCCAATGGACCGAAGTTGAAGCTATGCTAGGGGTTGATTTATGTTTTATAGCCTTATTCTGCAAAATCCGCAATTTTCTCATTTCCTCGGCGTCCATTCGGAATTCTGCTTGTTCCACGTGATTCTACGTCTCATTTTACATAGGTATTGATTTATTGAACGTCCAATGGACCGAAGTTGAAGCTATGCTAGGGGTTGATTTATGTTTTATAGCCTTATTCTGCAAAATCCGCAGTTTTCTCATTTCCTCGGCGTCCATTCGGAATTCTGCTTGTTCCACGTGATTCTACGTCTCATTTTACATAGGTATTGATTTATTTAACGTCCAATGGACCGAAGTTGAAGCTATGCTAGGGGTTGATTTATGTTTTATAGCCTTATTCTGCAAAATCCGCAATTTTCTCATTTCCTCGGCGTCCATTCGGAATTCTGCTTGTTCCACGTGATTCTACGTCTCATTTTACATAGGTATTGATTTATTTAACGTCCAATGGACCGAAGTTGAAGCTATGCTAGGGGTTGATTTATGTTTTATAGCCTTATTATGCAAAATCCGCAATTTGCTCATTTCCTCGGCGTCCATTCGGAATTCTGCTTGTTCCACGTGATTCTACGTCTCATTTTACATAGGTATTGATTTATTTAACGTCCAATGGACCGAAGTTGAAGCTATGCTAGGGGTTGATTTATGTTTTATAGCCTTATTATGCAAAATCCGCAATTTTCTCATTTCCTCGGCGTCCATTCGGAATTCTGCTTGTTCCACGTGATTCTACGTCTCATTTTACATAGGTATTGATTTATTGAACGTCCAATGGACCGAAGTTGAAGCTATGCTAGGGGTTGATTTATGTTTTATTGCCTT
Source organism: Agrilus cyanescens (assembly GCA_947389935.1). Classification (NCBI taxonomy): domain Eukaryota; kingdom Metazoa; phylum Arthropoda; class Insecta; order Coleoptera; family Buprestidae; genus Agrilus; species Agrilus cyanescens. Next base: position 1,251,761 of record OX376707.1, on the reverse strand, counting down.
ATTCTGCAAAATCCGCAATTTTCTCATTTCCTCGGCGTCCATTCGGAATTCTGCTTGTTCCACGTGATTCTACGTCTCATTTTACATAGGTATTGATTTATTGAACGTCCAATGGACCGAAGTTGAAGCTATGCTAGGGGTTGATTTATGTTTTATAGCCTTATTATGCAAAATCCGCAATTTTCTCATTTCCTCGGCGTCCATTCGGAATTCTGCTTGTTCCACGTGATTCTACGTCTCATTTTACATAGGTATTGATTTATTGAACGTCCAATGGACCGAAGTTGAAGCTATGCTAGGGGTTGATTTATGTTTTATTGCCTTATTCTGCAAAATCCGCAATTTTCTCATTTCCTCGGCGTCCATTCGGAATTCTGCTTGTTCCACGTGATTCTACGTCTCATTTTACATAGGTATTGATTTATTTAACGTCCAATGGACCGAAGTTGAAGCTATGCTAGGGGTTGATTTATGTTTTATAGCCTTATTCTGCAAAATCCGCAGTTTTCTCATTTCCTCGGCGTCCATTCGGAATTCTGCTTGTTCCACGTGATTCTACGTCTCATTTTACATAGGTATTGATTTATTGAACGTCCAATGGACCGAAGTTGAAGCTATGCTAGGGGTTGATTTATGTTTTATAGCCTTATTATGCAAAATCCGCAATTTTCTCATTTCCTCGGCGTCCATTCGGAATTCTGCTTGTTCCACGTGATTCTACGTCTCATTTTACATAGGTATTGATTTATTTAACGTCCAATGGACCGAAGTTGAAGCTATGCTAGGGGTTGATTTATGTTTTATAGCCTTATTCTGCAAAATCGGCAGTTTTCTCATTTCCTCGGCGTCCATTCGGAATTCTGCTTGTTCCACGTGATTCTACGTCTCATTTTACATAGGAATTGATTTATTGAACGTCCAATGGACCGAAGTTGAAGCTATGCTAGGGGTTGATTTATGTTTTATAGCCTTATTATGCAAAATCCGCAATTTTCTCATTTCCTCGGCGTCCATTCGGAATTCTGCTTGTTCCACGTGATTCTACGTCTCATTTTACATAGGTATTGATTTATTTAACGTCCAATGGACCGAAGTTGAAGCTATGCTAGGGGTTGATTTATGTTTTATAGCCTTATTCTGCAAAATCCGCAGTTTTCTCATTTCCTCGGCGTCCATTCGGAATTCTGCTTGTTCCACGTGATTCTACGTCTCATTTTACATAGGTATTGATTTATTGAACGTCCAATGGACCGAAGTTGAAGCTATGCTAGGGGTTGATTTATGTTTTATAGCCTTATTCTGCAAAATCCGCAGTTTTCTCATTTCCTCGGCGTCCATTCGGAATTCTGCTTGTTCCACGTGATTCTACGTCTCATTTTACATAGGTATTGATTTATTTAACGTCCAATGGACCGAAGTTGAAGCTATGCTAGGGGTTGATTTATGTTTTATAGCCTTATTCTGCAAAATCCGCAGTTTTCTCATTTCCTCGGCGTCCATTCGGAATTCTGCTTGTTCCACGTGATTCTACGTCTCATTTTACATAGGTATTGATTTATTTAACGTCCAATGGACCGAAGTTGAAGCTATGCTAGGGGTTGATTTATGTTTTATAGCCTTATTCTGCAAAATCCGCAATTTTCTCATTTCCTCGGCGTCCATTCGGAATTCTGCTTGTTCCACGTGATTCTACGTCTCATTTTACATAGGTATTGATTTATTTAACGTCCAATGGACCGAAGTTGAAGCTATGCTAGGGGTTGATTTATGTTTTATAGCCTTATTCTGCAAAATCCGCAGTTTTCTCATTTCCTCGGCGTCCATTCGGAATTCTGCTTGTTCCACGTGATTCTACGTCTCATTTTACATAGGTATTGATTTATTTAACGTCCAATGGACCGAAGTTGAAGCTATGCTAGGGGTTGATTTATGTTTTATAGCCTTATTCTGCAAAATCCGCAATTTTCTCATTTCCTCGGCGTCCATTCGGAATTCTGCTTGTTCCACGTGATTCTACGTCTCATTTTACATAGGTATTGATTTATTTAACGTCCAATGGACCGAAGTTGAAGCTATGCTAGGGGTTGATTTATGTTTTATAGCCTTATTCTGCAAAATCCGCAATTTTCTCATTTCCTCGGCGTCCATTCGGAATTCTGCTTGTTCCACGTGATTCTACGTCTCATTTTACATAGGTATTGATTTATTGAACGTCCAATGGACCGAAGTTGAAGCTATGCTAGGGGTTGATTTATGTTTTATAGCCTTATTATGCAAAATCCGCAATTTTCTCATTTCCTCGGCGTCCATTCGGAATTCTGCTTGTTCCACGTGATTCTACGTCTCATTTTACATAGGTATTGATTTATTTAACGTCCAATGGACCGAAGTTGAAGCTATGCTAGGGGTTGATTTATGTTTTATTGCCTTATTCTGCAAAATCCGCAATTTTCTCATTTCCTCGGCGTCCATTCGGAATTCTGCTTGTTCCACGTGATTCTACGTCTCATTTTACATAGGTATTGATTTATTGAACGTCCAATGGACCGAAGTTGAAGCTATGCTAGGGGTTGATTTATGTTTTATAGCCTTATTATGCAAAATCCGCAATTTTCTCATTTCCTCGGCGTCCATTCGGAATTCTGCTTGTTCCACGTGATTCTACGTCTCATTTTACATAGGTATTGATTTATTTAACGTCCAATGGACCGAAGTTGAAGCTATGCTAGGGGTTGATTTATGTTTTATAGCCTTATTCTGCAAAATCCGCAATTTTCTCATTTCCTCGGCGTCCATTCGGAATTCTGCTTGTTCCACGTGATTCTACGTCTCATTTTACATAGGTATTGATTTATTTAACGTCCAATGGACCGAAGTTGAAGCTATGCTAGGGGTTGATTTATGTTTTATAGCCTTATTCTGCAAAATCGGCAGTTTTCTCATTTCCTCGGCGTCCATTCGGAATTCTGCTTGTTCCACGTGATTCTACGTCTCATTTTACATAGGTATTGATTTATTGAACGTCCAATGGACCGAAGTTGAAGCTATGCTAGGGGTTGATTTATGTTTTATAGCCTTATTATGCAAAATCCGCAATTTTCTCATTTCCTCGGCGTCCATTCGGAATTCTGCTTGTTCCACGTGATTCTACGTCTCATTTTACATAGGTATTGATTTATTTAACGTCCAATGGACCGAAGTTGAAGCTATGCTAGGGGTTGATTTATGTTTTATTGCCTTATTCTGCAAAATCCGCAATTTTCTCATTTCCTCGGCGTCCATTCGGAATTCTGCTTGTTCCACGTGATTCTACGTCTCATTTTACATAGGTATTGATTTATTGAACGTCCAATGGACCGAAGTTGAAGCTATGCTAGGGGTTGATTTATGTTTTATAGCCTTATTCTGCAAAATCCGCAATTTTCTCATTTCCTCGGCGTCCATTCGGAATTCTGCTTGTTCCACGTGATTCTACGTCTCATTTTACATAGGTATTGATTTATTTAACGTCCAATGGACCGAAGTTGAAGCTATGCTAGGGGTTGATTAATGTTTTATAGCCTTATTCTGCAAAATCCGCAATTTTCTCATTTCCTCGGCGTCCATTCGGAATTCTGCTTATTCCACGTGATTCTACGTCTCATTTTACATAGGTATTGATTTATTTAACGTCCAATGGACCGAAGTTGAAGCTATGCTAGGGGTTGATTTATGTTTTATAGCCTTATTCTGCAAAATCGGCAGTTTTCTCATTTCCTCGGCGTCCATTCGGAATTCTGCTTGTTCCACGTGATTCTACGTCTCATTTTACATAGGTATTGATTTATTTAACGTCCAATGGACCGAAGTTGAAGCTATGCTAGGGGTTGATTTATGTTTTATAGCCTTATTCTGCAAAATCCGCAATTTTCTCATTTCCTCGGCGTCCATTCGGAATTCTGCTTGTTCCACGTGATTCTACGTCTCATTTTACATAGGTATTGATTTATTTAACGTCCAATGGGCCGAAGTTGAAGCTATGCTAGGGGTTGATTTATGTTTTATAGCCTTATTCTGCAAAATCCGCAGTTTTCTCATTTCCTCGGCGTCCATTCGGAATTCTGCTTATTCCACGTGATTCTACGTCTCATTTTACATAGGTATTGATTTATTTAACGTCCAATGGACCGAAGTTGAAGCTATGCTAGGGGTTGATTTATGTTTTATAGCCTTATTCTGCAAAATCCGCAGTTTTCTCATTTCCTCGGCGTCCATTCGGAATTCTGCTTGTTCCACGTGATTCTACGTCTCATTTTACATAGGTATTGATTTATTTAACGTCCAATGGACCGAAGTTGAAGCTATGCTAGGGGTTGATTTATGTTTTATAGCCTTATTCTGCAAAATCCGCAGTTTTCTCATTTCCTCGGCGTCCATTCGGAATTCTGCTTGTTCCACGTGATTCTACGTCTCATTTTACATAGGTATTGATTTATTTAACGTCCAATGGACCGAAGTTGAAGCTATGCTAGGGGTTGATTTATGTTTTATAGCCTTATTCTGCAAAATCCGCAATTTTCTCATTTCCTCGGCGTCCATTCGGAATTCTGCTTGTTCCACGTGATTCTACGTCTCATTTTACATAGGTATTGATTTATTTAACGTCCAATGGACCGAAGTTGAAGCTATGCTAGGGGTTGATTTATGTTTTATAGCCTTATTCTGCAAAATCCGCAGTTTTCTCATTTCCTCGGCGTCCATTCGGAATTCTGCTTGTTCCACGTGATTCTACGTCTCATTTTACATAGGTATTGATTTATTGAACGTCCAATGGACCGAAGTTGAAGCTATGCTAGGGGTTGATTTATGTTTTATAGCCTTATTATGCAAAATCCGCAATTTGCTCATTTCCTCGGCGTCCATTCGGAATTCTGCTTGTTCCACGTGATTCTACGTCTCATTTTACATAGGTATTGATTTATTTAACGTCCAATGGACCGAAGTTGAAGCTATGCTAGGTGTTGATTTATGTTTTATAGCCTTATTCTGCAAAATCGGCAGTTTTCTCATTTCCTCGGCGTCCATTCGGAATTCTGCTTGTTCCACGTGATTCTACGTCTCATTTTACATAGGTATTGATTTATTGAACGTCCAATGGACTGAAGTTGAAGCTATGCTAGGGGTTGATTTATGTTTTATAGCCTTATTATGCAAAATCCGCAATTTTCTCATTTCCTCGGCGTCCATTCGGAATTCTGCTTGTTCCACGTGATTCTACGTCTCATTTTACATAGGTATTGATTTATTTAACGTCCAATGGACCGAAGTTGAAGCTATGCTAGGGGTTGATTTATGTTTTATAGCCTTATTCTGCAAAATCCGCAATTTTCTCATTTCCTCGGCGTCCATTCGGAATTCTGCTTGTTCCACGTGATTCTACGTCTCATTTTACATAGGTATTGATTTATTGAACGTCCAATGGACCGAAGTTGAAGCTATGCTAGGGGTTGATTTATGTTTTATAGCCTTATTATGCAAAATCCGCAATTTTCTCATTTCCTCGGCGTCCATTCGGAATTCTGCTTGTTCCACGTGATTCTACGTCTCATTTTACATAGGTATTGATTTATTTAACGTCCAATGGACCGAAGTTGAAGCTATGCTAGGGGTTGATTTATGTTTTATAGCCTTATTATGCAAAATCCGCAATTTTCTCATTTCCTCGGCGTCCATTCGGAATTCTGCTTGTTCCACGTGATTCTACGTCTCATTTTACATAGGTATTGATTTATTTAACGTCCAATGGACCGAAGTTGAAGCTATGCTAGGGGTTGATTTATGTTTTATAGCCTTATTCTGCAAAATCCGCAATTTTCTCATTTCCTCGGCGTCCATTCGGAATTCTGCTTGTTCCACGTGATTCTACGTCTCATTTTACATAGGTATTGATTTATTTAACGTCCAATGGACCGAAGTTGAAGCTATGCTAGGGGTTGATTAATGTTTTATAGCCTTATTCTGCAAAATCCGCAATTTTCTCATTTCCTCGGCGTCCATTCGGAATTCTGCTTGTTCCACGTGATTCTACGTCTCATTTTACATAGGTATTGATTTATTTAACGTCCAATGGACCGAAGTTGAAGCTATGCTAGGGGTTGATTTATGTTTTATAGCCTTATTCTGCAAAATCCGCAGTTTTCTCATTTCCTCGGCGTCCATTCGGAATTCTGCTTGTTCCACGTGATTCTACGTCTCATTTTACATAGGTATTGATTTATTGAACGTCCAATGGACCGAAGTTGAAGCTATGCTAGGGGTTGATTTATGTTTTATAGCCTTATTATGCAAAATCCGCAATTTTCTCATTTCCTCGGCGTCCATTCGGAATTCTGCTTGTTCCACGTGATTCTACGTCTCATTTTACATAGGTATTGATTTATTTAACGTCCAATGGACCGAAGTTGAAGCTATGCTAGGGGTTGATTTATGTTTTATAGCCTTATTCTGCAAAATCGGCAGTTTTCTCATTTCCTCGGCGTCCATTCGGAATTCTGCTTGTTCCACGTGATTCTACGTCTCATTTTACATAGGTATTGATTTATTGAACGTCCAATGGACCGAAGTTGAAGCTATGCTAGGGGTTGATTTATGTTTTATAGCCTTATTATGCAAAATCCGCAATTTTCTCATTTCCTCGGCGTCCATTCGGAATTCTGCTTGTTCCACGTGATTCTACGTCTCATTTTACATAGGTATTGATTTATTTAACGTCCAATGGACCGAAGTTGAAGCTATGCTAGGGGTTGATTTATGTTTTATAGCCTTATTCTGCAAAATCCGCAATTTTCTCATTTCCTCGGCGTCCATTCGGAATTCTGCTTGTTCCACGTGATTCTACGTCTCATTTTACATAGGTATTGATTTATTGAACGTCCAATGGACCGAAGTTGAAGCTATGCTAGGGGTTGATTTATGTTTTATAGCCTTATTCTGCAAAATCCGCAGTTTTCTCATTTCCTCGGCGTCCATTCGGAATTCTGCTTGTTCCACGTGATTCTACGTCTCATTTTACATAGGTATTGATTTATTTAACGTCCAAAGGACCGAAGTTGAAGCTATGCTAGGGGTTGATTTATGTTTTATAGCCTTATTCTGCAAAATCCGCAGTTTTCTCATTTCCTCGGCGTCCATTCGGAATTCTGCTTGTTCCACGTGATTCTACGTCTCATTTTACATAGGTATTGATTTATTTAACGTCCAATGGACCGAAGTTGAAGCTATGCTAGGGGTTGATTTATGTTTTATAGCCTTATTCTGCAAAATCCGCAATTTTCTCATTTCCTCGGCGTCCATTCGGAATTCTGCTTGTTCCACGTGATTCTACGTCTCATTTTACATAGGTATTGATTTATTGAACGTCCAATGGACCGAAGTTGAAGCTATGCTAGGGGTTGATTTATGTTTTATAGCCTTATTCTGCAAAATCCGCAGTTTTCTCATTTCCTCGGCGTCCATTCGGAATTCTGCTTGTTCCACGTGATTCTACGTCTCATTTTACATAGGTATTGATTTATTTAACGTCCAATGGACCGAAGTTGAAGCTATGCTAGGGGTTGATTTATGTTTTATTGCCTTATTCTGCAAAATCCGCAATTTTCTCATTTCCTCGGCGTCCATTCGGAATTCTGCTTGTTCCACGTGATTCTACGTCTCATTTTACATAGGTATTGATTTATTGAACGTCCAATGGACCGAAGTTGAAGCTATGCTAGGGGTTGATTTATGTTTTATAGCCTTATTCTGCAAAATCCGCAATTTTCTCATTTCCTCGGCGTCCATTCGGAATTCTGCTTGTTCCACGTGATTCTACGTCTCATTTTACATAGGTATTGATTTATTTAACGTCCAATGGACCGAAGTTGAAGCTATGCTAGGGGTTGATTAATGTTTTATAGCCTTATTCTGCAAAATCCGCAATTTTCTCATTTCCTCGGCGTCCATTCGGAATTCTGCTTATTCCACGTGATTCTACGTCTCATTTTACATAGGTATTGATTTATTTAACGTCCAATGGACCGAAGTTGAAGCTATGCTAGGGGTTGATTTATGTTTTATAGCCTTATTCTGCAAAATCGGCAGTTTTCTCATTTCCTCGGCGTCCATTCGGAATTCTGCTTGTTCCACGTGATTCTACGTCTCATTTTACATAGGTATTGATTTATTTAACGTCCAATGGACCGAAGTTGAAGCTATGCTAGGGGTTGATTTATGTTTTATAGCCTTATTCTGCAAAATCCGCAATTTTCTCATTTCCTCGGCGTCCATTCGGAATTCTGCTTGTTCCACGTGATTCTACGTCTCATTTTACATAGGTATTGATTTATTTAACGTCCAATGGGCCGAAGTTGAAGCTATGCTAGGGGTTGATTTATGTTTTATAGCCTTATTCTGCAAAATCCGCAGTTTTCTCATTTCCTCGGCGTCCATTCGGAATTCTGCTTATTCCACGTGATTCTACGTCTCATTTTACATAGGTATTGATTTATTTAACGTCCAATGGACCGAAGTTGAAGCTATGCTAGGGGTTGATTTATGTTTTATAGCCTTATTCTGCAAAATCCGCAGTTTTCTCATTTCCTCGGCGTCCATTCGGAATTCTGCTTGTTCCACGTGATTCTACGTCTCATTTTACATAGGTATTGATTTATTTAACGTCCAATGGACCGAAGTTGAAGCTATGCTAGGGGTTGATTTATGTTTTATAGCCTTATTCTGCAAAATCCGCAGTTTTCTCATTTCCTCGGCGTCCATTCGGAATTCTGCTTGTTCCACGTGATTCTACGTCTCATTTTACATAGGTATTGATTTATTTAACGTCCAATGGACCGAAGTTGAAGCTATGCTAGGGGTTGATTTATGTTTTATAGCCTTATTCTGCAAAATCCGCAATTTTCTCATTTCCTCGGCGTCCATTCGGAATTCTGCTTGTTCCACGTGATTCTACGTCTCATTTTACATAGGTATTGATTTATTTAACGTCCAATGGACCGAAGTTGAAGCTATGCTAGGGGTTGATTTATGTTTTATAGCCTTATTCTGCAAAATCCGCAGTTTTCTCATTTCCTCGGCGTCCATTCGGAATTCTGCTTGTTCCACGTGATTCTACGTCTCATTTTACATAGGTATTGATTTATTGAACGTCCAATGGACCGAAGTTGAAGCTATGCTAGGGGTTGATTTATGTTTTATAGCCTTATTATGCAAAATCCGCAATTTGCTCATTTCCTCGGCGTCCATTCGGAATTCTGCTTGTTCCACGTGATTCTACGTCTCATTTTACATAGGTATTGATTTATTTAACGTCCAATGGACCGAAGTTGAAGCTATGCTAGGTGTTGATTTATGTTTTATAGCCTTATTCTGCAAAATCGGCAGTTTTCTCATTTCCTCGGCGTCCATTCGGAATTCTGCTTGTTCCACGTGATTCTACGTCTCATTTTACATAGGTATTGATTTATCGAACGTCCAATGGACCGAAGTTGAAGCTATGCTAGGGGTTGATTTATGTTTTATAGCCTTATTATGCAAAATCCGCAATTTTCTCATTTCCTCGGCGTCCATTCGGAATTCTGCTTGTTCCACGTGATTCTACGTCTCATTTTACATAGGTATTGATTTATTTAACGTCCAATGGACCGAAGTTGAAGCTATGCTAGGGGTTGATTTATGTTTTATAGCCTTATTCTGCAAAATCCGCAATTTTCTCATTTCCTCGGCGTCCATTCGGAATTCTGCTTGTTCCACGTGATTCTACGTCTCATTTTACATAGGTATTGATTTATTTAACGTCCAATGGACCGAAGTTGAAGCTATGCTAGGGGTTGATTTATGTTTTATAGCCTTATTCTGCAAAATCGGCAGTTTTCTCATTTCCTCGGCGTCCATTCGGAATTCTGCTTGTTCCACGTGATTCTACGTCTCATTTTACATAGGTATTGATTTATTTAACGTCCAATGGACCGAAGTTGAAGCTATGCTAGGGGTTGATTTATGTTTTATAGCCTTATTCTGCAAAATCCGCAATTTTCTCATTTCCTCGGCGTCCATTCGGAATTCTGCTTGTTCCACGTGATTCTACGTCTCATTTTACATAGGTATTGATTTATTTAACGTCCAATGGGCCGAAGTTGAAGCTATGCTAGGGGTTGATTTATGTTTTATAGCCTTATTCTGCAAAATCCGCAGTTTTCTCATTTCCTCGGCGTCCATTCGGAATTCTGCTTATTCCACGTGATTCTACGTCTCATTTTACATAGGTATTGATTTATTTAACGTCCAATGGACCGAAGTTGAAGCTATGCTAGGGGTTGATTTATGTTTTATAGCCTTATTCTGCAAAATCCGCAGTTTTCTCATTTCCTCGGCGTCCATTCGGAATTCTGCTTGTTCCACGTGATTCTACGTCTCATTTTACATAGGTATTGATTTATTTAACGTCCAATGGACCGAAGTTGAAGCTATGCTAGGGGTTGATTTATGTTTTATAGCCTTATTCTGCAAAATCCGCAGTTTTCTCATTTCCTCGGCGTCCATTCGGAATTCTGCTTGTTCCACGTGATTCTACGTCTCATTTTACATAGGTATTGATTTATTTAACGTCCAATGGACCGAAGTTGAAGCTATGCTAGGGGTTGATTTATGTTTTATAGCCTTATTCTGCAAAATCCGCAATTTTCTCATTTCCTCGGCGTCCATTCGGAATTCTGCTTGTTCCACGTGATTCTACGTCTCATTTTACATAGGTATTGATTTATTTAACGTCCAATGGACCGAAGTTGAAGCTATGCTAGGGGTTGATTTATGTTTTATAGCCTTATTCTGCAAAATCCGCAGTTTTCTCATTTCCTCGGCGTCCATTCGGAATTCTGCTTGTTCCACGTGATTCTACGTCTCATTTTACATAGGTATTGATTTATTGAACGTCCAATGGACCGAAGTTGAAGCTATGCTAGGGGTTGATTTATGTTTTATAGCCTTATTATGCAAAATCCGCAATTTGCTCATTTCCTCGGCGTCCATTCGGAATTCTGCTTGTTCCACGTGATTCTACGTCTCATTTTACATAGGTATTGATTTATTTAACGTCCAATGGACCGAAGTTGAAGCTATGCTAGGTGTTGATTTATGTTTTATAGCCTTATTCTGCAAAATCGGCAGTTTTCTCATTTCCTCGGCGTCCATTCGGAATTCTGCTTGTTCCACGTGATTCTACGTCTCATTTTACATAGGTATTGATTTATCGAACGTCCAATGGACCGAAGTTGAAGCTATGCTAGGGGTTGATTTATGTTTTATAGCCTTATTATGCAAAATCCGCAATTTTCTCATTTCCTCGGCGTCCATTCGGAATTCTGCTTGTTCCACGTGATTCTACGTCTCATTTTACATAGGTATTGATTTATTTAACGTCCAATGGACCGAAGTTGAAGCTATGCTAGGGGTTGATTTATGTTTTATAGCCTTATTCTGCAAAATCCGCAATTTTCTCATTTCCTCGGCGTCCATTCGGAATTCTGCTTGTTCCACGTGATTCTACGTCTCATTTTACATAGGTATTGATTTATTTAACGTCCAATGGACCGAAGTTGAAGCTATGCTAGGGGTTGATTTATGTTTTATAGCCTTATTCTGCAAAATCGGCAGTTTTCTCATTTCCTCGGCGTCCATTCGGAATTCTGCTTGTTCCACGTGATTCTACGTCTCATTTTACATAGGTATTGATTTATTGAACGTCCAATGGACCGAAGTTGAAGCTATGCTAGGGGTTGATTTATGTTTTATAGCCTTATTATGCAAAATCCGCAATTTTCTCATTTCCTCGGCGTCCATTCGGAATTCTGCTTGTTCCACGTGATTCTACGTCTCATTTTACATAGGTATTGATTTATTGAACGTCCAATGGACCGAAGTTGAAGCTATGCTAGGGGTTGATTTATGTTTTATAGCCTTATTCTGCAAAATCCGCAATTTTCTCATTTCCTCGGCGTCCATTCGGAATTCTGCTTGTTCCACGTGATTCTACGTCTCATTTTACATAGGTATTGATTTATTGAACGTCCAATGGACCGAAGTTGAAGCTATGCTAGGGGTTGATTTATGTTTTATTGCCTTATTCTGCAAAATCCGCAATTTTCTCATTTCCTCGGCGTCCATTCGGAATTCTGCTTGTTCCACGTGATTCTACGTCTCATTTTACATAGGTATTGATTTATTGAACGTCCAATGGACCGAAGTTGAAGCTATGCTAGGGGTTGATTTATGTTTTATAGCCTTATTCTGCAAAATCCGCAATTTTCTCATTTCCTCGGCGTCCATTCGGAATTCTGCTTGTTCCACGTGATTCTACGTCTCATTTTACATAGGTATTGATTTATTTAACGTCCAATGGACCGAAGTTGAAGCTATGCTAGGGGTTGATTAATGTTTTATAGCCTTATTCTGCAAAATCCGCAATTTTCTCATTTCCTCGGCGTCCATTCGGAATTCTGCTTGTTCCACGTGATTCTACGTCTCATTTTACATAGGTATTGATTTATTTAACGTCCAATGGACCGAAGTTGAAGCTATGCTAGGGGTTGATTTATGTTTTATAGCCTTATTCTGCAAAATCCGCAGTTTTCTCATTTCCTCGGCGTCCATTCGGAATTCTGCTTGTTCCACGTGATTCTACGTCTCATTTTACATAGGTATTGATTTATTGAACGTCCAATGGACCGAAGTTGAAGCTATGCTAGGGGTTGATTTATGTTTTATAGCCTTATTATGCAAAATCCGCAATTTTCTCATTTCCTCGGCGTCCATTCGGAATTCTGCTTGTTCCACGTGATTCTACGTCTCATTTTACATAGGTATTGATTTATTTAACGTCCAATGGACCGAAGTTGAAGCTATGCTAGGGGTTGATTTATGTTTTATAGCCTTATTCTGCAAAATCGGCAGTTTTCTCATTTCCTCGGCGTCCATTCGGAATTCTGCTTGTTCCACGTGATTCTACGTCTCATTTTACATAGGTATTGATTTATTGAACGTCCAATGGACCGAAGTTGAAGCTATGCTAGGGGTTGATTTATGTTTTATAGCCTTATTATGCAAAATCCGCAATTTTCTCATTTCCTCGGCGTCCATTCGGAATTCTGCTTGTTCCACGTGATTCTACGTCTCATTTTACATAGGTATTGATTTATTTAACGTCCAATGGACCGAAGTTGAAGCTATGCTAGGGGTTGATTTATGTTTTATAGCCTTATTCTGCAAAATCCGCAATTTTCTCATTTCCTCGGCGTCCATTCGGAATTCTGCTTGTTCCACGTGATTCTACGTCTCATTTTACATAGGTACTGATTTATTGAACGTCCAATGGACCGAAGTTGAAGCTATGCTAGGGGTTGATTTATGTTTTATAGCCTTATTCTGCAAAATCCGCAGTTTTCTCATTTCCTCGGCGTCCATTCGGAATTCTGCTTGTTCCACGTGATTCTACGTCTCATTTTACATAGGTATTGATTTATTGAACGTCCAATGGACCGAAGTTGAAGCTATGCTAGGGGTTGATTTATGTTTTATAGCCTTATTCTGCAAAATCCGCAGTTTTCTCATTTCCTCGGCGTCCATTCGGAATTCTGCTTGTTCCACGTGATTCTACGTCTCATTTTACATAGGTATTGATTTATTTAACGTCCAATGGACCGAAGTTGAAGCTATGCTAGGGGTTGATTTATGTTTTATAGCCTTATTCTGCAAAATCCGCAATTTTCTCATTTCCTCGGCGTCCATTCGGAATTCTGCTTGTTCCACGTGATTCTACGTCTCATTTTACATAGGTATTGATTTATTTAACGTCCAATGGACCGAAGTTGAAGCTATGCTAGGGGTTGATTTATGTTTTATAGCCTTATTCTGCAAAATCCGCAGTTTTCTCATTTCCTCGGCGTCCATTCGGAATTCTGCTTGTTCCACGTGATTCTACGTCTCATTTTACATAGGTATTGATTTATTGAACGTCCAATGGACCGAAGTTGAAGCTATGCTAGGGGTTGATTTATGTTTTATAGCCTTATTATGCAAAATCCGCAATTTGCTCATTTCCTCGGCGTCCATTCGGAATTCTGCTTGTTCCACGTGATTCTACGTCTCATTTTACATAGGTATTGATTTATTTAACGTCCAATGGACCGAAGTTGAAGCTATGCTAGGTGTTGATTTATGTTTTATAGCCTTATTCTGCAAAATCGGCAGTTTTCTCATTTCCTCGGCGTCCATTCGGAATTCTGCTTGTTCCACGTGATTCTACGTCTCATTTTACATAGGTATTGATTTATTGAACGTCCAATGGACTGAAGTTGAAGCTATGCTAGGGGTTGATTTATGTTTTATAGCCTTATTCTGCAAAATCCGCAGTTTTCTCATTTCCTCGGCGTCCATTCGGAATTCTGCTTGTTCCACGTGATTCTACGTCTCATTTTACATAGGTATTGATTTATTGAACGTCCAATGGACCGAAGTTGAAGCTATGCTAGGGGTTGATTTATGTTTTATAGCCTTATTCTGCAAAATCCGCAATTTTCTCATTTCCTCGGCGTCCATTCGGAATTCTGCTTGTTCCACGTGATTCTACGTCTCATTTTACATAGGTATTGATTTATTTAACGTCCAATGGACCGAAGTTGAAGCTATGCTAGGGGTTGATTAATGTTTTATAGCCTTATTCTGCAAAATCCGCAATTTTCTCATTTCCTCGGCGTCCATTCGGAATTCTGCTTGTTCCACGTGATTCTACGTCTCATTTTACATAGGTATTGATTTATTTAACGTCCAATGGACCGAAGTTGAAGCTATGCTAGGGGTTGATTTATGTTTTATAGCCTTATTCTGCAAAATCCGCAGTTTTCTCATTTCCTCGGCGTCCATTCGGAATTCTGCTTGTTCCACGTGATTCTACGTCTCATTTTACATAGGTATTGATTTATTGAACGTCCAATGGACCGAAGTTGAAGCTATGCTAGGGGTTGATTTATGTTTTATAGCCTTATTATGCAAAATCCGCAATTTTCTCATTTCCTCGGCGTCCATTCGGAATTCTGCTTGTTCCACGTGATTCTACGTCTCATTTTACATAGGTATTGATTTATTTAACGTCCAATGGACCGAAGTTGAAGCTATGCTAGGGGTTGATTTATGTTTTATAGCCTTATTCTGCAAAATCGGCAGTTTTCTCATTTCCTCGGCGTCCATTCGGAATTCTGCTTGTTCCACGTGATTCTACGTCTCATTTTACATAGGTATTGATTTATTGAACGTCCAATGGACTGAAGTTGAAGCTATGCTAGGGGTTGATTTATGTTTTATAGCCTTATTCTGCAAAATCCGCAGTTTTCTCATTTCCTCGGCGTCCATTCGGAATTCTGCTTGTTCCACGTGATTCTACGTCTCATTTTACATAGGTATTGATTTATTGAACGTCCAATGGACCGAAGTTGAAGCTATGCTAGGGGTTGATTTATGTTTTATAGCCTTATTCTGCAAAATCCGCAATTTTCTCATTTCCTCGGCGTCCATTCGGAATTCTGCTTGTTCCACGTGATTCTACGTCTCATTTTACATAGGTATTGATTTATTTAACGTCCAATGGACCGAAGTTGAAGCTATGCTAGGGGTTGATTAATGTTTTATAGCCTTATTCTGCAAAATCCGCAATTTTCTCATTTCCTCGGCGTCCATTCGGAATTCTGCTTGTTCCACGTGATTCTACGTCTCATTTTACATAGGTATTGATTTATTTAACGTCCAATGGACCGAAGTTGAAGCTATGCTAGGGGTTGATTTATGTTTTATAGCCTTATTCTGCAAAATCCGCAGTTTTCTCATTTCCTCGGCGTCCATTCGGAATTCTGCTTGTTCCACGTGATTCTACGTCTCATTTTACATAGGTATTGATTTATTGAACGTCCAATGGACCGAAGTTGAAGCTATGCTAGGGGTTGATTTATGTTTTATAGCCTTATTATGCAAAATCCGCAATTTTCTCATTTCCTCGGCGTCCATTCGGAATTCTGCTTGTTCCACGTGATTCTACGTCTCATTTTACATAGGTATTGATTTATTTAACGTCCAATGGACCGAAGTTGAAGCTATGCTAGGGGTTGATTTATGTTTTATAGCCTTATTCTGCAAAATCGGCAGTTTTCTCATTTCCTCGGCGTCCATTCGGAATTCTGCTTGTTCCACGTGATTCTACGTCTCATTTTACATAGGTATTGATTTATTGAACGTCCAATGGACCGAAGTTGAAGCTATGCTAGGGGTTGATTTATGTTTTATAGCCTTATTATGCAAAATCCGCAATTTTCTCATTTCCTCGGCGTCCATTCGGAATTCTGCTTGTTCCACGTGATTCTACGTCTCATTTTACATAGGTATTGATTTATTTAACGTCCAATGGACCGAAGTTGAAGCTATGCTAGGGGTTGATTTATGTTTTATAGCCTTATTCTGCAAAATCCGCAGTTTTCTCATTTCCTCGGCGTCCATTCGGAATTCTGCTTGTTCCACGTGATTCTACGTCTCATTTTACATAGGTATTGATTTATTGAACGTCCAATGGACCGAAGTTGAAGCTATGCTAGGGGTTGATTTATGTTTTATAGCCTTATTATGCAAAATCCGCAATTTGCTCATTTCCTCGGCGTCCATTCGGAATTCTGCTTGTTCCACGTGATTCTACGTCTCATTTTACATAGGTATTGATTTATTTAACGTCCAATGGACCGAAGTTGAAGCTATGCTAGGTGTTGATTTATGTTTTATAGCCTTATTCTGCAAAATCCGCAGTTTTCTCATTTCCTCGGCGTCCATTCGGAATTCTGCTTGTTCCACGTGATTCTACGTCTCATTTTACATAGGTATTGATTTATTGAACGTCCAATGGACCGAAGTTGAAGCTATGCTAGGGGTTGATTTATGTTTTATAGCCTTATTCTGCAAAATCCGCAATTTTCTCATTTCCTCGGCGTCCATTCGGAATTCTGCTTGTTCCACGTGATTCTACGTCTCATTTTACATAGGTATTGATTTATTTAACGTCCAATGGACCGAAGTTGAAGCTATGCTAGGGGTTGATTAATGTTTTATAGCCTTATTCTGCAAAATCCGCAATTTTCTCATTTCCTCGGCGTCCATTCGGAATTCTGCTTGTTCCACGTGATTCTACGTCTCATTTTACATAGGTATTGATTTATTTAACGTCCAATGGACCGAAGTTGAAGCTATGCTAGGGGTTGATTTATGTTTTATAGCCTTATTCTGCAAAATCCGCAGTTTTCTCATTTCCTCGGCGTCCATTCGGAATTCTGCTTGTTCCACGTGATTCTACGTCTCATTTTACATAGGTATTGATTTATTGAACGTCCAATGGACCGAAGTTGAAGCTATGCTAGGGGTTGATTTATGTTTTATAGCCTTATTATGCAAAATCCGCAATTTTCTCATTTCCTCGGCGTCCATTCGGAATTCTGCTTGTTCCACGTGATTCTACGTCTCATTTTACATAGGTATTGATTTATTTAACGTCCAATGGACCGAAGTTGAAGCTATGCTAGGGGTTGATTTATGTTTTATAGCCTTATTCTGCAAAATCGGCAGTTTTCTCATTTCCTCGGCGTCCATTCGGAATTCTGCTTGTTCCACGTGATTCTACGTCTCATTTTACATAGGTATTGATTTATTGAACGTCCAATGGACCGAAGTTGAAGCTATGCTAGGGGTTGATTTATGTTTTATAGCCTTATTATGCAAAATCCGCAATTTTCTCATTTCCTCGGCGTCCATTCGGAATTCTGCTTGTTCCACGTGATTCTACGTCTCATTTTACATAGGTATTGATTTATTTAACGTCCAATGGACCGAAGTTGAAGCTATGCTAGGGGTTGATTTATGTTTTATAGCCTTATTCTGCAAAATCCGCAATTTTCTCATTTCCTCGGCGTCCATTCGGAATTCTGCTTGTTCCACGTGATTCTACGTCTCATTTTACATAGGTATTGATTTATTGAACGTCCAATGGACCGAAGTTGAAGCTATGCTAGGGGTTGATTTATGTTTTATAGCCTTATTCTGCAAAATCCGCAGTTTTCTCATTTCCTCGGCGTCCATTCGGAATTCTGCTTGTTCCACGTGATTCTACGTCTCATTTTACATAGGTATTGATTTATTTAACGTCCAATGGACCGAAGTTGAAGCTATGCTAGGGGTTGATTTTATGTTTTATAGCCTTATTCTGCAAAATCCGCAGTTTTCTCATTTCCTCGGCGTCCATTCGGAATTCTGCTTGTTCCACGTGATTCTACGTCTCATTTTACATAGGTATTGATTTATTTAACGTCCAATGGACCGAAGTTGAAGCTATGCTAGGGGTTGATTTATGTTTTATAGCCTTATTCTGCAAAATCCGCAGTTTTCTCATTTCCTCGGCGTCCATTCGGAATTCTGCTTGTCCACGTGATTCTACGTCTCATTTTACATAGGTATTGATTTATTTAACGTCCAATGGACCGAAGTTGAAGCTATGCTAGGGGTTGATTTATGTTTTATAGCCTTATTCTGCAAAATCCGCAATTTTCTCATTTCCTCGGCGTCCATTCGGAATTCTGCTTGTTCCACGTGATTCTACGTCTCATTTTACATAGGTATTGATTTATTGAACGTCCAATGGACCGAAGTTGATGCTATGCTAGGGGTTGATTTATGTTTTATAGCCTTATTCTGCAAAATCCGCAGTTTTCTCATTTCCTCGGCGTCCATTCGGAATTCTGCTTGTTCCACGTGATTCTACGTCTCATTTTACATAGGTATTGATTTATTTAACGTCCAATGGACCGAAGTTGAAGCTATGCTAGGGGTTGATTTATGTTTTATAGCCTTATTCTGCAAAATCCGCAATTTTCTCATTTCCTCGGCGTCCATTCGGAATTCTGCTTGTTCCACGTGATTCTACGTCTCATTTTACATAGGTATTGATTTATTTAACGTCCAATGGACCGAAGTTGAAGCTATGCTAGGGGTTGATTTATGTTTTATAGCCTTATTCTGCAAAATCCGCAGTTTTCTCATTTCCTCGGCGTCCATTCGGAATTCTGCTTGTTCCACGTGATTCTACGTCTCATTTTACATAGGTATTGATTTATTGAACGTCCAATGGACCGAAGTTGAAGCTATGCTAGGGGTTGATTTATGTTTTATAGCCTTATTATGCAAAATCCGCAATTTGCTCATTTCCTCGGCGTCCATTCGGAATTCTGCTTGTTCCACGTGATTCTACGTCTCATTTTACATAGGTATTGATTTATTTAACGTCCAATGGACCGAAGTTGAAGCTATGCTAGGGGTTGATTTATGTTTTATAGCCTTATTCTGCAAAATCGGCAGTTTTCTCATTTCCTCGGCGTCCATTCGGAATTCTGCTTGTTCCACGTGATTCTACGTCTCATTTTACATAGGTATTGATTTATTGAACGTCCAATGGACCGAAGTTGAAGCTATGCTAGGGGTTGATTTATGTTTTATAGCCTTATTATGCAAAATCCGCAATTTTCTCATTTCCTCGGCGTCCATTCGGAATTCTGCTTGTTCCACGTGATTCTACGTCTCATTTTACATAGGTATTGATTTATTTAACGTCCAATGGACCGAAGTTGAAGCTATGCTAGGGGTTGATTTATGTTTTATAGCCTTATTATGCAAAATCCGCAATTTTCTCATTTCCTCGGCGTCCATTCGGAATTCTGCTTGTTCCACGTGATTCTACGTCTCATTTTACATAGGTATTGATTTATTGAACGTCCAATGGACCGAAGTTGAAGCTATGCTAGGGGTTGATTTATGTTTTATAGCCTTATTATGCAAAATCCGCAATTTTCTCATTTCCTCGGCGTCCATTCGGAATTCTGCTTGTTCCACGTGATTCTACGTCTCATTTTACATAGGTATTGATTTATTTAACGTCCAATGGACCGAAGTTGAAGCTATGCTAGGGGTTGATTTATGTTTTATAGCCTTATTCTGCAAAATCCGCAATTTTCTCATTTCCTCGGCGTCCATTCGGAATTCTGCTTGTTCCACGTGATTCTACGTCTCATTTTACATAGGTATTGATTTATTTAACGTCCAATGGACCGAAGTTGAAGCTATGCTAGGGGTTGATTTATGTTTTATAGCCTTATTCTGCAAAATCGGCAGTTTTCTCATTTCCTCGGCGTCCATTCGGAATTCTGCTTGTTCCACGTGATTCTACGTCTCATTTTACATAGGTATTGATTTATTGAACGTCCAATGGACCGAAGTTGAAGCTATGCTAGGGGTTGATTTATGTTTTATAGCCTTATTATGCAAAATCCGCAATTTTCTCATTTCCTCGGCGTCCATTCGGAATTCTGCTTGTTCCACGTGATTCTACGTCTCATTTTACATAGGTATTGATTTATTGAACGTCCAATGGACCGAAGTTGAAGCTATGCTAGGGGTTGATTTATGTTTTATAGCCTTATTATGCAAAATCCGCAATTTTCTCATTTCCTCGGCGTCCATTCGGAATTCTGCTTGTTCCACGTGATTCTACGTCTCATTTTACATAGGTATTGATTTATTTAACGTCCAATGGACCGAAGTTGAAGCTATGCTAGGGGTTGATTTATGTTTTATAGCCTTATTCTGCAAAATCCGCAATTTTCTCATTTCCTCGGCGTCCATTCGGAATTCTGCTTGTTCCACGTGATTCTACGTCTCATTTTACATAGGTATTGATTTATTTAACGTCCAATGGACCGAAGTTGAAGCTATGCTAGGGGTTGATTTATGTTTTATAGCCTTATTCTGCAAAATCCGCAGTTTTCTCATTTCCTCGGCGTCCATTCGGAATTCTGCTTGTTCCACGTGATTCTACGTCTCATTTTACATAGGTATTGATTTATTGAACGTCCAATGGACCGAAGTTGAAGCTATGCTAGGGGTTGATTTATGTTTTATAGCCTTATTATGCAAAATCCGCAATTTTCTCATTTCCTCGGCGTCCATTCGGAATTCTGCTTGTTCCACGTGATTCTACGTCTCATTTTACATAGGTATTGATTTATTGAACGTCCAATGGACCGAAGTTGAAGCTATGCTAGGGGTTGATTTATGTTTTATAGCCTTATTATGCAAAATCCGCAATTTTCTCATTTCCTCGGCGTCCATTCGGAATTCTGCTTGTTCCACGTGATTCTACGTCTCATTTTACATAGGTATTGATTTATTTAACGTCCAATGGACCGAAGTTGAAGCTATGCTAGGGGTTGATTTATGTTTTATAGCCTTATTCTGCAAAATCGGCAGTTTTCTCATTTCCTCGGCGTCCATTCGGAATTCTGCTTGTTCCACGTGATTCTACGTCTCATTTTACATAGGTATTGATTTATTGAACGTCCAATGGACCGAAGTTGAAGCTATGCTAGGGGTTGATTTATGTTTTATAGCCTTATTATGCAAAATCCGCAATTTTCTCATTTCCTCGGCGTCCATTCGGAATTCTGCTTGTTCCACGTGATTCTACGTCTCATTTTACATAGGTATTGATTTATTTAACGTCCAATGGACCGAAGTTGAAGCTATGCTAGGGGTTGATTTATGTTTTATAGCCTTATTCTGCAAAATCCGCAATTTTCTCATTTCCTCGGCGTCCATTCGGAATTCTGCTTGTTCCACGTGATTCTACGTCTCATTTTACATAGGTATTGATTTATTGAACGTCCAATGGACCGAAGTTGAAGCTATGCTAGGGGTTGATTTATGTTTTATAGCCTTATTCTGCAAAATCCGCAGTTTTCTCATTTCCTCGGCGTCCATTCGGAATTCTGCTTGTTCCACGTGATTCTACGTCTCATTTTACATAGGTATTGATTTATTTAACGTCCAATGGACCGAAGTTGAAGCTATGCTAGGGGTTGATTTATGTTTTATAGCCTTATTCTGCAAAATCCGCAATTTTCTCATTTCCTCGGCGTCCATTCGGAATTCTGCTTGTTCCACGTGATTCTACGTCTCATTTTACATAGGTATTGATTTATTTAACGTCCAATGGACCGAAGTTGAAGCTATGCTAGGGGTTGATTTATGTTTTATAGCCTTATTCTGCAAAATCCGCAGTTTTCTCATTTCCTCGGCGTCCATTCGGAATTCTGCTTGTTCCACGTGATTCTACGTCTCATTTTACATAGGTATTGATTTATTGAACGTCCAATGGACCGAAGTTGAAGCTATGCTAGGGGTTGATTTATGTTTTATAGCCTTATTATGCAAAATCCGCAATTTTCTCATTTCCTCGGCGTCCATTCGGAATTCTGCTTGTTCCACGTGATTCTACGTCTCATTTTACATAGGTATTGATTTATTGAACGTCCAATGGACCGAAGTTGAAGCTATGCTAGGGGTTGATTTATGTTTTATAGCCTTATTATGCAAAATCCGCAATTTGCTCATTTCCTCGGCGTCCATTCGGAATTCTGCTTGTTCCACGTGATTCTACGTCTCATTTTACATAGGTATTGATTTATTTAACGTCCAATGGACCGAAGTTGAAGCTATGCTAGGTGTTGATTTATGTTTTATAGCCTTATTCTGCAAAATCCGCAGTTTTCTCATTTCCTCGGCGTCCATTCGGAATTCTGCTTGTTCCACGTGATTCTACGTCTCATTTTACATAGGTATTGATTTATTGAACGTCCAATGGACCGAAGTTGAAGCTATGCTAGGGGTTGATTTATGTTTTATAGCCTTATTCTGCAAAATCCGCAATTTTCTCATTTCCTCGGCGTCCATTCGGAATTCTGCTTGTTCCACGTGATTCTACGTCTCATTTTACATAGGTATTGATTTATTTAACGTCCAATGGACCGAAGTTGAAGCTATGCTAGGGGTTGATTAATGTTTTATAGCCTTATTCTGCAAAATCCGCAATTTTCTCATTTCCTCGGCGTCCATTCGGAATTCTGCTTGTTCCACGTGATTCTACGTCTCATTTTACATAGGTATTGATTTATTTAACGTCCAATGGACCGAAGTTGAAGCTATGCTAGGGGTTGATTTATGTTTTATAGCCTTATTCTGCAAAATCCGCAGTTTTCTCATTTCCTCGGCGTCCATTCGGAATTCTGCTTGTTCCACGTGATTCTACGTCTCATTTTACATAGGTATTGATTTATTGAACGTCCAATGGACCGAAGTTGAAGCTATGCTAGGGGTTGATTTATGTTTTATAGCCTTATTATGCAAAATCCGCAATTTTCTCATTTCCTCGGCGTCCATTCGGAATTCTGCTTGTTCCACGTGATTCTACGTCTCATTTTACATAGGTATTGATTTATTTAACGTCCAATGGACCGAAGTTGAAGCTATGCTAGGGGTTGATTTATGTTTTATAGCCTTATTCTGCAAAATCGGCAGTTTTCTCATTTCCTCGGCGTCCATTCGGAATTCTGCTTGTTCCACGTGATTCTACGTCTCATTTTACATAGGTATTGATTTATTGAACGTCCAATGGACCGAAGTTGAAGCTATGCTAGGGGTTGATTTATGTTTTATAGCCTTATTATGCAAAATCCGCAATTTTCTCATTTCCTCGGCGTCCATTCGGAATTCTGCTTGTTCCACGTGATTCTACGTCTCATTTTACATAGGTATTGATTTATTTAACGTCCAATGGACCGAAGTTGAAGCTATGCTAGGGGTTGATTTATGTTTTATAGCCTTATTCTGCAAAATCCGCAATTTTCTCATTTCCTCGGCGTCCATTCGGAATTCTGCTTGTTCCACGTGATTCTACGTCTCATTTTACATAGGTATTGATTTATTGAACGTCCAATGGACCGAAGTTGAAGCTATGCTAGGGGTTGATTTATGTTTTATAGCCTTATTCTGCAAAATCCGCAGTTTTCTCATTTCCTCGGCGTCCATTCGGAATTCTGCTTGTTCCACGTGATTCTACGTCTCATTTTACATAGGTATTGATTTATTTAACGTCCAATGGACCGAAGTTGAAGCTATGCTAGGGGTTGATTTATGTTTTATAGCCTTATTCTGCAAAATCCGCAGTTTTCTCATTTCCTCGGCGTCCATTCGGAATTCTGCTTGTTCCACGTGATTCTACGTCTCATTTTACATAGGTATTGATTTATTTAACGTCCAATGGACCGAAGTTGAAGCTATGCTAGGGGTTGATTTATGTTTTATAGCCTTATTCTGCAAAATCCGCAGTTTTCTCATTTCCTCGGCGTCCATTCGGAATTCTGCTTGTTCCACGTGATTCTACGTCTCATTTTACATAGGTATTGATTTATTTAACGTCCAATGGACCGAAGTTGAAGCTATGCTAGGGGTTGATTTATGTTTTATAGCCTTATTCTGCAAAATCCGCAATTTTCTCATTTCCTCGGCGTCCATTCGGAATTCTGCTTGTTCCACGTGATTCTACGTCTCATTTTACATAGGTATTGATTTATTGAACGTCCAATGGACCGAAGTTGATGCTATGCTAGGGGTTGATTTATGTTTTATAGCCTTATTCTGCAAAATCCGCAGTTTTCTCATTTCCTCGGCGTCCATTCGGAATTCTGCTTGTTCCACGTGATTCTACGTCTCATTTTACATAGGTATTGATTTATTTAACGTCCAATGGACCGAAGTTGAAGCTATGCTAGGGGTTGATTTATGTTTTATAGCCTTATTCTGCAAAATCCGCAATTTTCTCATTTCCTCGGCGTCCATTCGGAATTCTGCTTGTTCCACGTGATTCTACGTCTCATTTTACATAGGTATTGATTTATTTAACGTCCAATGGACCGAAGTTGAAGCTATGCTAGGGGTTGATTTATGTTTTATAGCCTTATTCTGCAAAATCCGCAGTTTTCTCATTTCCTCGGCGTCCATTCGGAATTCTGCTTGTTCCACGTGATTCTACGTCTCATTTTACATAGGTATTGATTTATTGAACGTCCAATGGACCGAAGTTGAAGCTATGCTAGGGGTTGATTTATGTTTTATAGCCTTATTATGCAAAATCCGCAATTTGCTCATTTCCTCGGCGTCCATTCGGAATTCTGCTTGTTCCACGTGATTCTACGTCTCATTTTACATAGGTATTGATTTATTTAACGTCCAATGGACCGAAGTTGAAGCTATGCTAGGGGTTGATTTATGTTTTATAGCCTTATTCTGCAAAATCGGCAGTTTTCTCATTTCCTCGGCGTCCATTCGGAATTCTGCTTGTTCCACGTGATTCTACGTCTCATTTTACATAGGTATTGATTTATTGAACGTCCAATGGACCGAAGTTGAAGCTATGCTAGGGGTTGATTTATGTTTTATAGCCTTATTATGCAAAATCCGCAATTTTCTCATTTCCTCGGCGTCCATTCGGAATTCTGCTTGTTCCACGTGATTCTACGTCTCATTTTACATAGGTATTGATTTATTTAACGTCCAATGGACCGAAGTTGAAGCTATGCTAGGGGTTGATTTATGTTTTATAGCCTTATTATGCAAAATCCGCAATTTTCTCATTTCCTCGGCGTCCATTCGGAATTCTGCTTGTTCCACGTGATTCTACGTCTCATTTTACATAGGTATTGATTTATTGAACGTCCAATGGACCGAAGTTGAAGCTATGCTAGGGGTTGATTTATGTTTTATAGCCTTATTATGCAAAATCCGCAATTTTCTCATTTCCTCGGCGTCCATTCGGAATTCTGCTTGTTCCACGTGATTCTACGTCTCATTTTACATAGGTATTGATTTATTTAACGTCCAATGGACCGAAGTTGAAGCTATGCTAGGGGTTGATTTATGTTTTATAGCCTTATTCTGCAAAATCCGCAATTTTCTCATTTCCTCGGCGTCCATTCGGAATTCTGCTTGTTCCACGTGATTCTACGTCTCATTTTACATAGGTATTGATTTATTTAACGTCCAATGGACCGAAGTTGAAGCTATGCTAGGGGTTGATTTATGTTTTATAGCCTTATTCTGCAAAATCGGCAGTTTTCTCATTTCCTCGGCGTCCATTCGGAATTCTGCTTGTTCCACGTGATTCTACGTCTCATTTTACATAGGTATTGATTTATTGAACGTCCAATGGACCGAAGTTGAAGCTATGCTAGGGGTTGATTTATGTTTTATAGCCTTATTATGCAAAATCCGCAATTTTCTCATTTCCTCGGCGTCCATTCGGAATTCTGCTTGTTCCACGTGATTCTACGTCTCATTTTACATAGGTATTGATTTATTGAACGTCCAATGGACCGAAGTTGAAGCTATGCTAGGGGTTGATTTATGTTTTATAGCCTTATTATGCAAAATCCGCAATTTTCTCATTTCCTCGGCGTCCATTCGGAATTCTGCTTGTTCCACGTGATTCTACGTCTCATTTTACATAGGTATTGATTTATTTAACGTCCAATGGACCGAAGTTGAAGCTATGCTAGGGGTTGATTTATGTTTTATAGCCTTATTCTGCAAAATCCGCAATTTTCTCATTTCCTCGGCGTCCATTCGGAATTCTGCTTGTTCCACGTGATTCTACGTCTCATTTTACATAGGTATTGATTTATTTAACGTCCAATGGACCGAAGTTGAAGCTATGCTAGGGGTTGATTTATGTTTTATAGCCTTATTCTGCAAAATCCGCAGTTTTCTCATTTCCTCGGCGTCCATTCGGAATTCTGCTTGTTCCACGTGATTCTACGTCTCATTTTACATAGGTATTGATTTATTGAACGTCCAATGGACCGAAGTTGAAGCTATGCTAGGGGTTGATTTATGTTTTATAGCCTTATTATGCAAAATCCGCAATTTTCTCATTTCCTCGGCGTCCATTCGGAATTCTGCTTGTTCCACGTGATTCTACGTCTCATTTTACATAGGTATTGATTTATTGAACGTCCAATGGACCGAAGTTGAAGCTATGCTAGGGGTTGATTTATGTTTTATAGCCTTATTATGCAAAATCCGCAATTTTCTCATTTCCTCGGCGTCCATTCGGAATTCTGCTTGTTCCACGTGATTCTACGTCTCATTTTACATAGGTATTGATTTATTTAACGTCCAATGGACCGAAGTTGAAGCTATGCTAGGGGTTGATTTATGTTTTATAGCCTTATTCTGCAAAATCGGCAGTTTTCTCATTTCCTCGGCGTCCATTCGGAATTCTGCTTGTTCCACGTGATTCTACGTCTCATTTTACATAGGTATTGATTTATTGAACGTCCAATGGACCGAAGTTGAAGCTATGCTAGGGGTTGATTTATGTTTTATAGCCTTATTATGCAAAATCCGCAATTTTCTCATTTCCTCGGCGTCCATTCGGAATTCTGCTTGTTCCACGTGATTCTACGTCTCATTTTACATAGGTATTGATTTATTTAACGTCCAATGGACCGAAGTTGAAGCTATGCTAGGGGTTGATTTATGTTTTATAGCCTTATTCTGCAAAATCCGCAATTTTCTCATTTCCTCGGCGTCCATTCGGAATTCTGCTTGTTCCACGTGATTCTACGTCTCATTTTACATAGGTATTGATTTATTGAACGTCCAATGGACCGAAGTTGAAGCTATGCTAGGGGTTGATTTATGTTTTATAGCCTTATTCTGCAAAATCCGCAGTTTTCTCATTTCCTCGGCGTCCATTCGGAATTCTGCTTGTTCCACGTGATTCTACGTCTCATTTTACATAGGTATTGATTTATTTAACGTCCAATGGACCGAAGTTGAAGCTATGCTAGGGGTTGATTTATGTTTTATAGCCTTATTCTGCAAAATCCGCAATTTTCTCATTTCCTCGGCGTCCATTCGGAATTCTGCTTGTTCCACGTGATTCTACGTCTCATTTTACATAGGTATTGATTTATTTAACGTCCAATGGACCGAAGTTGAAGCTATGCTAGGGGTTGATTTATGTTTTATAGCCTTATTCTGCAAAATCCGCAGTTTTCTCATTTCCTCGGCGTCCATTCGGAATTCTGCTTGTTCCACGTGATTCTACGTCTCATTTTACATAGGTATTGATTTATTGAACGTCCAATGGACCGAAGTTGAAGCTATGCTAGGGGTTGATTTATGTTTTATAGCCTTATTATGCAAAATCCGCAATTTGCTCATTTCCTCGGCGTCCATTCGGAATTCTGCTTGTTCCACGTGATTCTACGTCTCATTTTACATAGGTATTGATTTATTTAACGTCCAATGGACCGAAGTTGAAGCTATGCTAGGGGTTGATTTATGTTTTATAGCCTTATTCTGCAAAATCGGCAGTTTTCTCATTTCCTCGGCGTCCATTCGGAATTCTGCTTGTTCCACGTGATTCTACGTCTCATTTTACATAGGTATTGATTTATTGAACGTCCAATGGACCGAAGTTGAAGCTATGCTAGGGGTTGATTTATGTTTTATAGCCTTATTATGCAAAATCCGCAATTTTCTCATTTCCTCGGCGTCCATTCGGAATTCTGCTTGTTCCACGTGATTCTACGTCTCATTTTACATAGGTATTGATTTATTTAACGTCCAATGGACCGAAGTTGAAGCTATGCTAGGGGTTGATTTATGTTTTATAGCCTTATTCTGCAAAATCCGCAATTTTCTCATTTCCTCGGCGTCCATTCGGAATTCTGCTTGTTCCACGTGATTCTACGTCTCATTTTACATAGGTATTGATTTATTGAACGTCCAATGGACCGAAGTTGAAGCTATGCTAGGGGTTGATTTATGTTTTATAGCCTTATTATGCAAAATCCGCAATTTTCTCATTTCCTCGGCGTCCATTCGGAATTCTGCTTGTTCCACGTGATTCTACGTCTCATTTTACATAGGTATTGATTTATTTAACGTCCAATGGACCGAAGTTGAAGCTATGCTAGGGGTTGATTTATGTTTTATAGCCTTATTCTGCAAAATCCGCAATTTTCTCATTTCCTCGGCGTCCATTCGGAATTCTGCTTGTTCCACGTGATTTTACGTCTCATTTTACATAGGTATTGATTTATTTAACGTCCAATGGACCGAAGTTGAAGCTATGCTAGGGGTTGATTTATGTTTTATAGCCTTATTCTGCAAAATCGGCAGTTTTCTCATTTCCTCGGCGTCCATTCGGAATTCTGCTTGTTCCACGTGATTCTACGTCTCATTTTACATAGGTATTGATTTATTGAACGTCCAATGGACCGAAGTTGAAGCTATGCTAGGGGTTGATTTATGTTTTATAGCCTTATTATGCAAAATCC
The DNA here is from genome assembly GCA_947389935.1 of Agrilus cyanescens. Classification (NCBI taxonomy): domain Eukaryota; kingdom Metazoa; phylum Arthropoda; class Insecta; order Coleoptera; family Buprestidae; genus Agrilus; species Agrilus cyanescens. The sequence continues at coordinate 1,222,425 of OX376707.1, read as the reverse complement.
GCAATTTTCTCATTTCCTCGGCGTCCATTCGGAATTCTGCTTGTTCCACGTGATTCTACGTCTCATTTTACATAGGTATTGATTTATTTAACGTCCAATGGACCGAAGTTGAAGCTATGCTAGGGGTTGATTTATGTTTTATAGCCTTATTCTGCAAAATCCGCAATTTTCTCATTTCCTCGGCGTCCATTCGGAATTCTGCTTGTTCCACGTGATTCTACGTCTCATTTTACATAGGTATTGATTTATTGAACGTCCAATGGACCGAAGTTGAAGCTATGCTAGGGGTTGATTTATGTTTTATAGCCTTATTCTGCAAAATCCGCAGTTTTCTCATTTCCTCGGCGTCCATTCGGAATTCTGCTTGTTCCACGTGATTCTACGTCTCATTTTACATAGGTATTGATTTATTTAACGTCCAATGGACCGAAGTTGAAGCTATGCTAGGGGTTGATTTATGTTTTATAGCCTTATTCTGCAAAATCCGCAATTTTCTCATTTCCTCGGCGTCCATTCGGAATTCTGCTTGTTCCACGTGATTCTACGTCTCATTTTACATAGGTATTGATTTATTTAACGTCCAATGGACCGAAGTTGAAGCTATGCTAGGGGTTGATTTATGTTTTATAGCCTTATTCTGCAAAATCGGCAGTTTTCTCATTTCCTCGGCGTCCATTCGGAATTCTGCTTGTTCCACGTGATTCTACGTCTCATTTTACATAGGTATTGATTTATTGAACGTCCAATGGACCGAAGTTGAAGCTATGCTAGGGGTTGATTTATGTTTTATAGCCTTATTATGCAAAATCCGCAATTTGCTCATTTCCTCGGCGTCCATTCGGAATTCTGCTTGTTCCACGTGATTCTACGTCTCATTTTACATAGGTATTGATTTATTTAACGTCCAATGGACCGAAGTTGAAGCTATGCTAGGGGTTGATTTATGTTTTATAGCCTTATTCTGCAAAATCGGCAGTTTTCTCATTTCCTCGGCGTCCATTCGGAATTCTGCTTGTTCCACGTGATTCTACGTCTCATTTTACATAGGTATTGATTTATTGAACGTCCAATGGACCGAAGTTGAAGCTATGCTAGGGGTTGATTTATGTTTTATAGCCTTATTATGCAAAATCCGCAATTTTCTCATTTCCTCGGCGTCCATTCGGAATTCTGCTTGTTCCACGTGATTCTACGTCTCATTTTACATAGGTATTGATTTATTTAACGTCCAATGGACCGAAGTTGAAGCTATGCTAGGGGTTGATTTATGTTTTATAGCCTTATTCTGCAAAATCCGCAATTTTCTCATTTCCTCGGCGTCCATTCGGAATTCTGCTTGTTCCACGTGATTCTACGTCTCATTTTACATAGGTATTGATTTATTGAACGTCCAATGGACCGAAGTTGAAGCTATGCTAGGGGTTGATTTATGTTTTATAGCCTTATTATGCAAAATCCGCAATTTTCTCATTTCCTCGGCGTCCATTCGGAATTCTGCTTGTTCCACGTGATTCTACGTCTCATTTTACATAGGTATTGATTTATTTAACGTCCAATGGACCGAAGTTGAAGCTATGCTAGGGGTTGATTTATGTTTTATAGCCTTATTCTGCAAAATCCGCAATTTTCTCATTTCCTCGGCGTCCATTCGGAATTCTGCTTGTTCCACGTGATTCTACGTCTCATTTTACATAGGTATTGATTTATTTAACGTCCAATGGACCGAAGTTGAAGCTATGCTAGGGGTTGATTTATGTTTTATAGCCTTATTCTGCAAAATCGGCAGTTTTCTCATTTCCTCGGCGTCCATTCGGAATTCTGCTTGTTCCACGTGATTCTACGTCTCATTTTACATAGGTATTGATTTATTGAACGTCCAATGGACCGAAGTTGAAGCTATGCTAGGGGTTGATTTATGTTTTATAGCCTTATTATGCAAAATCCGCAATTTTCTCATTTCCTCGGCGTCCATTCGGAATTCTGCTTGTTCCACGTGATTCTACGTCTCATTTTACATAGGTATTGATTTATTGAACGTCCAATGGACCGAAGTTGAAGCTATGCTAGGGGTTGATTTATGTTTTATTGCCTTATTCTGCAAAATCCGCAATTTTCTCATTTCCTCGGCGTCCATTCGGAATTCTGCTTGTTCCACGTGATTCTACGTCTCATTTTACATAGGTATTGATTTATTGAACGTCCAATGGACCGAAGTTGAAGCTATGCTAGGGGTTGATTTATGTTTTATAGCCTTATTCTGCAAAATCCGCAATTTTCTCATTTCCTCCGCGTCCATTCGGAATTCTGCTTGTTCCACGTGATTCTACGTCTCATTTTACATAGGTATTGATTTATTTAACGTCCAATGGACCGAAGTTGAAGCTATGCTAGGGGTTGATTAATGTTTTATAGCCTTATTCTGCAAAATCCGCAATTTTCTCATTTCCTCGGCGTCCATTCGGAATTCTGCTTGTTCCACGTGATTCTACGTCTCATTTTACATAGGTATTGATTTATTTAACGTCCAATGGACCGAAGTTGAAGCTATGCTAGGGGTTGATTTATGTTTTATAGCCTTATTCTGCAAAATCCGCAGTTTTCTCATTTCCTCGGCGTCCATTCGGAATTCTGCTTGTTCCACGTGATTCTACGTCTCATTTTACATAGGTATTGATTTATTGAACGTCCAATGGACCGAAGTTGAAGCTATGCTAGGGGTTGATTTATGTTTTATAGCCTTATTATGCAAAATCCGCAATTTTCTCATTTCCTCGGCGTCCATTCGGAATTCTGCTTGTTCCACGTGATTCTACGTCTCATTTTACATAGGTATTGATTTATTTAACGTCCAATGGACCGAAGTTGAAGCTATGCTAGGGGTTGATTTATGTTTTATAGCCTTATTCTGCAAAATCGGCAGTTTTCTCATTTCCTCGGCGTCCATTCGGAATTCTGCTTGTTCCACGTGATTCTACGTCTCATTTTACATAGGTATTGATTTATTGAACGTCCAATGGACCGAAGTTGAAGCTATGCTAGGGGTTGATTTATGTTTTATAGCCTTATTATGCAAAATCCGCAATTTTCTCATTTCCTCGGCGTCCATTCGGAATTCTGCTTGTTCCACGTGATTCTACGTCTCATTTTACATAGGTATTGATTTATTTAACGTCCAATGGACCGAAGTTGAAGCTATGCTAGGGGTTGATTTATGTTTTATAGCCTTATTCTGCAAAATCCGCAATTTTCTCATTTCCTCGGCGTCCATTCGGAATTCTGCTTGTTCCACGTGATTCTACGTCTCATTTTACATAGGTATTGATTTATTGAACGTCCAATGGACCGAAGTTGAAGCTATGCTAGGGGTTGATTTATGTTTTATAGCCTTATTCTGCAAAATCCGCAGTTTTCTCATTTCCTCGGCGTCCATTCGGAATTCTGCTTGTTCCACGTGATTCTACGTCTCATTTTACATAGGTATTGATTTATTTAACGTCCAATGGACCGAAGTTGAAGCTATGCTAGGGGTTGATTTATGTTTTATAGACTTATTCTGCAAAATCCGCAGTTTTCTCATTTCCTCGGCGTCCATTCGGAATTCTGCTTGTTCCACGTGATTCTACGTCTCATTTTACATAGGTATTGATTTATTTAACGTCCAATGGACCGAAGTTGAAGCTATGGTAGGGGTTGATTTATGTTTTATAGCCTTATTCTGCAAAATCCGCAATTTTCTCATTTCCTCGGCGTCCATTCGGAATTCTGCTTGTTCCACGTGATTCTACGTCTCATTTTACATAGGTATTGATTTATTTAACGTCCAATGGACCGAAGTTGAAGCTATGCTAGGGGTTGATTTATGTTTTATAGCCTTATTCTGCAAAATCGGCAGTTTTCTCATTTCCTCGGCGTCCATTCGGAATTCTGCTTGTTCCACGTGATTCTACGTCTCATTTTACATAGGTATTGATTTATTGAACGTCCAATGGACCGAAGTTGAAGCTATGCTAGGGGTTGATTTATGTTTTATAGCCTTATTATGCAAAATCCGCAATTTTCTCATTTCCTCGGCGTCCATTCGGAATTCTGCTTGTTCCACGTGATTCTACGTCTCATTTTACATAGGTAGTGATTTATTTAACGTCCAATGGACCGAAGTTGAAGCTATGCTAGGGGTTGATTTATGTTTTATAGCCTTATTCTGCAAAATCCGCAATTTTCTCATTTCCTCGGCGTCCATTCGGAATTCTGCTTGTTCCACGTGATTCTACGTCTCATTTTACATAGGTATTGATTTATTGAACGTCCAATGGACCGAAGTTGAAGCTATGCTAGGGGTTGATTTATGTTTTATAGCCTTATTATGCAAAATCCGCAATTTTCTCATTTCCTCGGCGTCCATTCGGAATTCTGCTTGTTCCACGTGATTCTACGTCTCATTTTACATAGGTATTGATTTATTTAACGTCCAATGGACCGAAGTTGAAGCTATGCTAGGGGTTGATTTATGTTTTATAGCCTTATTCTGCAAAATCCGCAATTTTCTCATTTCCTCGGCGTCCATTCGGAATTCTGCTTGTTCCACGTGATTCTACGTCTCATTTTACATAGGTATTGATTTATTGAACGTCCAATGGACCGAAGTTGAAGCTATGCTAGGGGTTGATTTATGTTTTATAGCCTTATTATGCAAAATCCGCAATTTTCTCATTTCCTCGGCGTCCATTCGGAATTCTGCTTGTTCCACGTGATTCTACGTCTCATTTTACATAGGTATTGATTTATTTAACGTCCAATGGACCGAAGTTGAAGCTATGCTAGGGGTTGATTTATGTTTTATAGCCTTATTCTGCAAAATCCGCAATTTTCTCATTTCCTCGGCGTCCATTCGGAATTCTGCTTGTTCCACGTGATTCTACGTCTCATTTTACATAGGTATTGATTTATTTAACGTCCAATGGACCGAAGTTGAAGCTATGCTAGGGGTTGATTTATGTTTTATAGCCTTATTCTGCAAAATCGGCAGTTTTCTCATTTCCTCGGCGTCCATTCGGAATTCTGCTTGTTCCACGTGATTCTACGTCTCATTTTACATAGGTATTGATTTATTGAACGTCCAATGGACCGAAGTTGAAGCTATGCTAGGGGTTGATTTATGTTTTATAGCCTTATTCTGCAAAATCCGCAGTTTTCTCATTTCCTCGGCGTCCATTCGGAATTCTGCTTGTTCCACGTGATTCTACGTCTCATTTTACATAGGTATTGATTTATTGAACGTCCAATGGACCGAAGTTGAAGCTATGCTAGGGGTTGATTTATGTTTTATTGCCTTATTCTGCAAAATCCGCAATTTTCTCATTTCCTCGGCGTCCATTCGGAATTCTGCTTGTTCCACGTGATTCTACGTCTCATTTTACATAGGTATTGATTTATTGAACGTCCAATGGACCGAAGTTGAAGCTATGCTAGGGGTTGATTTATGTTTTATAGCCTTATTCTGCAAAATCCGCAATTTTCTCATTTCCTCGGCGTCCATTCGGAATTCTGCTTGTTCCACGTGATTCTACGTCTCATTTTACATAGGTATTGATTTATTTAACGTCCAATGGACCGAAGTTGAAGCTATGCTAGGGGTTGATTAATGTTTTATAGCCTTATTCTGCAAAATCCGCAATTTTCTCATTTCCTCGGCGTCCATTCGGAATTCTGCTTGTTCCACGTGATTCTACGTCTCATTTTACATAGGTATTGATTTATTTAACGTCCAATGGACCGAAGTTGAAGCTATGCTAGGGGTTGATTTATGTTTTATAGCCTTATTCTGCAAAATCCGCAGTTTTCTCATTTCCTCGGCGTCCATTCGGAATTCTGCTTGTTCCACGTGATTCTACGTCTCATTTTACATAGGTATTGATTTATTGAACGTCCAATGGACCGAAGTTGAAGCTATGCTAGGGGTTGATTTATGTTTTATAGCCTTATTATGCAAAATCCGCAATTTTCTCATTTCCTCGGCGTCCATTCGGAATTCTGCTTGTTCCACGTGATTCTACGTCTCATTTTACATAGGTATTGATTTATTTAACGTCCAATGGACCGAAGTTGAAGCTATGCTAGGGGTTGATTTATGTTTTATAGCCTTATTCTGCAAAATCGGCAGTTTTCTCATTTCCTCGGCGTCCATTCGGAATTCTGCTTGTTCCACGTGATTCTACGTCTCATTTTACATAGGTATTGATTTATTGAACGTCCAATGGACCGAAGTTGAAGCTATGCTAGGGGTTGATTTATGTTTTATAGCCTTATTATGCAAAATCCGCAATTTTCTCATTTCCTCGGCGTCCATTCGGAATTCTGCTTGTTCCACGTGATTCTACGTCTCATTTTACATAGGTATTGATTTATTTAACGTTCAATGGACCGAAGTTGAAGCTATGCTAGGGGTTGATTTATGTTTTATAGCCTTATTCTGCAAAATCCGCAATTTTCTCATTTCCTCGGCGTCCATTCGGAATTCTGCTTGTTCCACGTGATTCTACGTCTCATTTTACATAGGTTTTGATTTATTGAACGTCCAATGGACCGAAGTTGAAGCTATGCTAGGGGTTGATTTATGTTTTATAGCCTTATTCTGCAAAATCCGCAGTTTTCTCATTTCCTCGGCGTCCATTCGGAATTCTGCTTGTTCCACGTGATTCTACGTCTCATTTTACATAGGTATTGATTTATTTAACGTCCAATGGACCGAAGTTGAAGCTATGCTAGGGGTTGATTTATGTTTTATAGCCTTATTCTGCAAAATCCGCAGTTTTCTCATTTCCTCGGCGTCCATTCGGAATTCTGCTTGTTCCACGTGATTCTACGTCTCATTTTACATAGGTATTGATTTATTTAACGTCCAATGGACCGAAGTTGAAGCTATGGTAGGGGTTGATTTATGTTTTATAGCCTAATTCTGCAAAATCCGCAATTTTCTCATTTCCTCGGCGTCCATTCGGAATTCTGCTTGTTCCACGTGATTCTACGTCTCATTTTACATAGGTATTGATTTATTTAACGTCCAATGGACCGAAGTTGAAGCTATGCTAGGGGTTGATTTATGTTTTATAGCCTTATTCTGCAAAATCGGCAGTTTTCTCATTTCCTCGGCGTCCATTCGGAATTCTGCTTGTTCCACGTGATTCTACGTCTCATTTTACATAGGTATTGATTTATTGAACGTCCAATGGACCGAAGTTGAAGCTATGCTAGGGGTTGATTTATGTTTTATAGCCTTATTATGCAAAATCCGCAATTTTCTCATTTCCTCGGCGTCCATTCGGAATTCTGCTTGTTCCACGTGATTCTACGTCTCATTTTACATAGGTAGTGATTTATTTAACGTCCAATGGACCGAAGTTGAAGCTATGCTAGGGGTTGATTTATGTTTTATAGCCTTATTCTGCAAAATCCGCAATTTTCTCATTTCCTCGGCGTCCATTCGGAATTCTGCTTGTTCCACGTGATTCTACGTCTCATTTTACATAGGTATTGATTTATTGAACGTCCAATGGACCGAAGTTGAAGCTATGCTAGGGGTTGATTTATGTTTTATAGCCTTATTATGCAAAATCCGCAATTTTCTCATTTCCTCGGCGTCCATTCGGAATTCTGCTTGTTCCACGTGATTCTACGTCTCATTTTACATAGGTATTGATTTATTTAACGTCCAATGGACCGAAGTTGAAGCTATGCTAGGGGTTGATTTATGTTTTATAGCCTTATTCTGCAAAATCCGCAATTTTCTCATTTCCTCGGCGTCCATTCGGAATTCTGCTTGTTCCACGTGATTCTACGTCTCATTTTACATAGGTATTGATTTATTTAACGTCCAATGGACCGAAGTTGAAGCTATGCTAGGGGTTGATTTATGTTTTATAGCCTTATTCTGCAAAATCGGCAGTTTTCTCATTTCCTCGGCGTCCATTCGGAATTCTGCTTGTTCCACGTGATTCTACGTCTCATTTTACATAGGTATTGATTTATTGAACGTCCAATGGACCGAAGTTGAAGCTATGCTAGGGGTTGATTTATGTTTTATAGCCTTATTATGCAAAATCCGCAATTTTCTCATTTCCTCGGCGTCCATTCGGAATTCTGCTTGTTCCACGTGATTCTACGTCTCATTTTACATAGGTATTGATTTATTGAACGTCCAATGGACCGAAGTTGAAGCTATGCTAGGGGTTGATTTATGTTTTATTGCCTTATTCTGCAAAATCCGCAATTTTCTCATTTCCTCGGCGTCCATTCGGAATTCTGCTTGTTCCACGTGATTCTACGTCTCATTTTACATAGGTATTGATTTATTGAACGTCCAATGGACCGAAGTTGAAGCTATGCTAGGGGTTGATTTATGTTTTATAGCCTTATTATGCAAAATCCGCAATTTTCTCATTTCCTCGGCGTCCATTCGGAATTCTGCTTGTTCCACGTGATTCTACGTCTCATTTTACATAGGTATTGATTTATTTAACGTCCAATGGACCGAAGTTGAAGCTATGCTAGGGGTTGATTTATGTTTTATAGCCTTATTCTGCAAAATCCGCAATTTTCTCATTTCCTCGGCGTCCATTCGGAATTCTGCTTGTTCCACGTGATTCTACGTCTCATTTTACATAGGTATTGATTTATTTAACGTCCAATGGACCGAAGTTGAAGCTATGCTAGGGGTTGATTTATGTTTTATAGCCTTATTCTGCAAAATCGGCAGTTTTCTCATTTCCTCGGCGTCCATTCGGAATTCTGCTTGTTCCACGTGATTCTACGTCTCATTTTACATAGGTATTGATTTATTGAACGTCCAATGGACCGAAGTTGAAGCTATGCTAGGGGTTGATTTATGTTTTATAGCCTTATTATGCAAAATCCGCAATTTTCTCATTTCCTCGGCGTCCATTCGGAATTCTGCTTGTTCCACGTGATTCTACGTCTCATTTTACATAGGTATTGATTTATTGAACGTCCAATGGACCGAAGTTGAAGCTATGCTAGGGGTTGATTTATGTTTTATTGCCTTATTCTGCAAAATCCGCAATTTTCTCATTTCCTCGGCGTCCATTCGGAATTCTGCTTGTTCCACGTGATTCTACGTCTCATTTTACATAGGTATTGATTTATTGAACGTCCAATGGACCGAAGTTGAAGCTATGCTAGGGGTTGATTTATGTTTTATAGCCTTATTCTGCAAAATCCGCAATTTTCTCATTTCCTCGGCGTCCATTCGGAATTCTGCTTGTTCCACGTGATTCTACGTCTCATTTTACATAGGTATTGATTTATTTAACGTCCAATGGACCGAAGTTGAAGCTATGCTAGGGGTTGATTAATGTTTTATAGCCTTATTCTGCAAAATCCGCAATTTTCTCATTTCCTCGGCGTCCATTCGGAATTCTGCTTGTTCCACGTGATTCTACGTCTCATTTTACATAGGTATTGATTTATTTAACGTCCAATGGACCGAAGTTGAAGCTATGCTAGGGGTTGATTTATGTTTTATAGCCTTATTCTGCAAAATCCGCAGTTTTCTCATTTCCTCGGCGTCCATTCGGAATTCTGCTTGTTCCACGTGATTCTACGTCTCATTTTACATAGGTATTGATTTATTGAACGTCCAGTGGACCGAAGTTGAAGCTATGCTAGGGGTTGATTTATGTTTTATAGCCTTATTATGCAAAATCCGCAATTTTCTCATTTCCTCGGCGTCCATTCGGAATTCTGCTTGTTCCACGTGATTCTACGTCTCATTTTACATAGGTATTGATTTATTTAACGTCCAATGGACCGAAGTTGAAGCTATGCTAGGGGTTGATTTATGTTTTATAGCCTTATTCTGCAAAATCGGCAGTTTTCTCATTTCCTCGGCGTCCATTCGGAATTCTGCTTGTTCCACGTGATTCTACGTCTCATTTTACATAGGTATTGATTTATTGAACGTCCAATGGACCGAAGTTGAAGCTATGCTAGGGGTTGATTTATGTTTTATAGCCTTATTATGCAAAATCCGCAATTTTCTCATTTCCTCGGCGTCCATTCGGAATTCTGCTTGTTCCACGTGATTCTACGTCTCATTTTACATAGGTATTGATTTATTTAACGTCCAATGGACCGAAGTTGAAGCTATGCTAGGGGTTGATTTATGTTTTATAGCCTTATTCTGCAAAATCCGCAGTTTTCTCATTTCCTCGGCGTCCATTCGGAATTCTGCTTGTTCCACGTGATTCTACGTCTCATTTTACATAGGTATTGATTTATTTAACGTCCAATGGACCGAAGTTGAAGCTATGCTAGGGGTTGATTTATGTTTTATAGCCTTATTCTGCAAAATCCGCAGTTTTCTCATTTCCTCGGCGTCCATTCGGAATTCTGCTTGTTCCACGTGATTCTACGTCTCATTTTACATAGGTATTGATTTATTTAACGTCCAATGGACCGAAGTTGAAGCTATGCTAGGGGTTGATTTATGTTTTATAGCCTTATTCTGCAAAATCCGCAGTTTTCTCATTTCCTCGGCGTCCATTCGGAATTCTGCTTGTTCCACGTGATTCTACGTCTCATTTTACATAGGTATTGATTTATTGAACGTCCAATGGACCGAAGTTGAAGCTATGCTAGGGGTTGATTTATGTTTTATAGCCTTATTCTGCAAAATCCGCAGTTTTCTCATTTCCTCGGCGTCCATTCGGAATTCTGCTTGTTCCACGTGATTCTACGTCTCATTTTAGATAGGTATTGATTTATTTAACGTCCAATGGACCGAAGTTGAAGCTATGCTAGGGGTTGATTTATGTTTTATAGCCTTATTCTGCAAAATCGGCAGTTTTCTCATTTCCTCGGCGTCCATTCGGAATTCTGCTTGTTCCACGTGATTCTACGTCTCATTTTACATAGGTATTGATTTATTGAACGTCCAATGGACCGAAGTTGAAGCTATGCTAGGGGTTGATTTATGTTTTATAGCCTTATTCTGCAAAATCCGCAGTTTTCTCATTTCCTCGGCGTCCATTCGGAATTCTGCTTGTTCCACGTGATTCTACGTCTCATTTTAGATAGGTATTGATTTATTTAACGTCCAATGGACCGAAGTTGAAGCTATGCTAGGGGTTGATTTATGTTTTATAGCCTTATTCTGCAAAATCCGCAATTTTCTCATTTCCTCGGCGTCCATTCGGAATTCTGCTTGTTCCACGTGATTCTACGTCTCATTTTACATAGGTATTGATTTATTTAACGTCCAATGGACCGAAGTTGAAGCTATGCTAGGGGTTGATTAATGTTTTATAGCCTTATTCTGCAAAATCCGCAATTTTCTCATTTCCTCGGCGTCCATTCGGAATTCTGCTTGTTCCACGTGATTCTACGTCTCATTTTACATAGGTATTGATTTATTTAACGTCCAATGGACCGAAGTTGAAGCTATGCTAGGGGTTGATTTATGTTTTATAGCCTTATTCTGCAAAATCCGCAGTTTTCTCATTTCCTCGGCGTCCATTCGGAATTCTGCTTGTTCCACGTGATTCTACGTCTCATTTTACATAGGTATTGATTTATTGAACGTCCAGTGGACCGAAGTTGAAGCTATGCTAGGGGTTGATTTATGTTTTATAGCCTTATTATGCAAAATCCGCAATTTTCTCATTTCCTCGGCGTCCATTCGGAATTCTGCTTGTTCCACGTGATTCTACGTCTCATTTTACATAGGTATTGATTTATTTAACGTCCAATGGACCGAAGTTGAAGCTATGCTAGGGGTTGATTTATGTTTTATAGCCTTATTCTGCAAAATCGGCAGTTTTCTCATTTCCTCGGCGTCCATTCGGAATTCTGCTTGTTCCACGTGATTCTACGTCTCATTTTACATAGGTATTGATTTATTGAACGTCCAATGGACCGAAGTTGAAGCTATGCTAGGGGTTGATTTATGTTTTATAGCCTTATTATGCAAAATCCGCAATTTTCTCATTTCCTCGGCGTCCATTCGGAATTCTGCTTGTTCCACGTGATTCTACGTCTCATTTTACATAGGTATTGATTTATTTAACGTCCAATGGACCGAAGTTGAAGCTATGCTAGGGGTTGATTTATGTTTTATAGCCTTATTCTGCAAAATCCGCAGTTTTCTCATTTCCTCGGCGTCCATTCGGAATTCTGCTTGTTCCACGTGATTCTACGTCTCATTTTACATAGGTATTGATTTATTTAACGTCCAATGGACCGAAGTTGAAGCTATGCTAGGGGTTGATTTATGTTTTATAGCCTTATTCTGCAAAATCCGCAGTTTTCTCATTTCCTCGGCGTCCATTCGGAATTCTGCTTGTTCCACGTGATTCTACGTCTCATTTTACATAGGTATTGATTTATTTAACGTCCAATGGACCGAAGTTGAAGCTATGCTAGGGGTTGATTTATGTTTTATAGCCTTATTCTGCAAAATCCGCAGTTTTCTCATTTCCTCGGCGTCCATTCGGAATTCTGCTTGTTCCACGTGATTCTACGTCTCATTTTACATAGGTATTGATTTATTGAACGTCCAATGGACCGAAGTTGAAGCTATGCTAGGGGTTGATTTATGTTTTATAGCCTTATTCTGCAAAATCCGCAGTTTTCTCATTTCCTCGGCGTCCATTCGGAATTCTGCTTGTTCCACGTGATTCTACGTCTCATTTTAGATAGGTATTGATTTATTTAACGTCCAATGGACCGAAGTTGAAGCTATGCTAGGGGTTGATTTATGTTTTATAGCCTTATTCTGCAAAATCGGCAGTTTTCTCATTTCCTCGGCGTCCATTCGGAATTCTGCTTGTTCCACGTGATTCTACGTCTCATTTTACATAGGTATTGATTTATTGAACGTCCAATGGACCGAAGTTGAAGCTATGCTAGGGGTTGATTTATGTTTTATAGCCTTATTATGCAAAATCCGCAATTTTCTCATTTCCTCGGCGTCCATTCGGAATTCTGCTTGTTCCACGTGATTCTACGTCTCATTTTACATAGGTATTGATTTATTGAACGTCCAATGGACCGAAGTTGAAGCTATGCTAGGGGTTGATTTATGTTTTATAGCCTTATTCTGCAAAATCCGCAGTTTTCTCATTTCCTCGGCGTCCATTCGGAATTCTGCTTGTTCCACGTGATTCTACGTCTCATTTTACATAGGTATTGATTTATTTAACGTCCAATGGACCGAAGTTGAAGCTATGCTAGGGGTTGATTTATGTTTTATAGCCTTATTCTGCAAAATCCGCAGTTTTCTCATTTCCTCGGCGTCCATTCGGAATTCTGCTTGTTCCACGTGATTCTACGTCTCATTTTACATAGGTATTGATTTATTTAACGTCCAATGGACCGAAGTTGAAGCTATGCTAGGGGTTGATTTATGTTTTATAGCCTTATTCTGCAAAATCCGCAATTTTCTCATTTCCTCGGCGTCCATTCGGAATTCTGCTTGTTCCACGTGATTCTACGTCTCATTTTACATAGGTATTGATTTATTTAACGTCCAATGGACCGAAGTTGAAGCTATGCTAGGGGTTGATTTATGTTTTATAGCCTTATTCTGCAAAATCCGCAGTTTTCTCATTTCCTCGGCGTCCATTCGGAATTCTGCTTGTTCCACGTGATTCTACGTCTCATTTTACATAGGTATTGATTTATTGAACGTCTAATGGACCGAAGTTGAAGCTATGCTAGGGGTTGATTTATGTTTTATAGCCTTATTATGCAAAATCCGCAATTTGCTCATTTCCTCGGCGTCCATTCGGAATTCTGCTTGTTCCACGTGATTCTACGTCTCATTTTACATAGGTATTGATTTATTTAACGTCCAATGGACCGAAGTTGAAGCTATGCTAGGGGTTGATTTATGTTTTATAGCCTTATTCTGCAAAATCGGCAGTTTTCTCATTTCCTCGGCGTCCATTCGGAATTCTGCTTGTTCCACGTGATTCTACGTCTCATTTTACATAGGTATTGATTTATTGAACGTCCAATGGACCGAAGTTGAAGCTATGCTAGGGGTCGATTTATGTTTTATAGCCTTATTATGCAAAATCCGCAATTTTCTCATTTCCTCGGCGTCCATTCGGAATTCTGCTTGTTCCACGTGATTCTACGTCTCATTTTACATAGGTATTGATTTATTTAACGTCCAATGGACCGAAGTTGAAGCTATGCTAGGGGTTGATTTATGTTTTATAGCCTTATTCTGCAAAATCCGCAATTTTCTCATTTCCTCGGCGTCCATTCGGAATTCTGCTTGTTCCACGTGATTCTACGTCTCATTTTACATAGGTATTGATTTATTGAACGTCCAATGGACCGAAGTTGAAGCTATGCTAGGGGTTGATTTATGTTTTATAGCCTTATTATGCAAAATCCGCAATTTTCTCATTTCCTCGGCGTCCATTCGGAATTCTGCTTGTTCCACGTGATTCTACGTCTCATTTTACATAGGTATTGATTTATTTAACGTCCAATGGACCGAAGTTGAAGCTATGCTAGGGGTTGATTTATGTTTTATAGCCTTATTCTGCAAAATCCGCAATTTTCTCATTTCCTCGGCGTCCATTCGGAATTCTGCTTGTTCCACGTGATTCTACGTCTCATTTTACATAGGTATTGATTTATTTAACGTCCAATGGACCGAAGTTGAAGCTATGCTAGGGGTTGATTTATGTTTTATAGCCTTATTCTGCAAAATCGGCAGTTTTCTCATTTCCTCGGCGTCCATTCGGAATTCTGCTTGTTCCACGTGATTCTACGTCTCATTTTACATAGGTATTGATTTATTGAACGTCCAATGGACCGAAGTTGAAGCTATGCTAGGGGTTGATTTATGTTTTATAGCCTTATTATGCAAAATCCGCAATTTTCTCATTTCCTCGGCGTCCATTCGGAATTCTGCTTGTTCCACGTGATTCTACGTCTCATTTTACATAGGTATTGATTTATTGAACGTCCAATGGACCGAAGTTGAAGCTATGCTAGGGGTTGATTTATGTTTTATAGCCTTATTCTGCAAAATCCGCAATTTTCTCATTTCCTCGGCGTCCATTCGGAATTCTGCTTGTTCCACGTGATTCTACGTCTCATTTTACATAGGTATTGATTTATTTAACGTCCAATGGACCGAAGTTGAAGCTATGCTAGGGGTTGATTAATGTTTTATAGCCTTATTCTGCAAAATCCGCAATTTTCTCAATTCCTCGGCGTCCATTCGGAATTCTGCTTGTTCCACGTGATTCTACGTCTCATTTTACATAGGTATTGATTTATTTAACGTCCAATGGACCGAAGTTGAAGCTATGCTAGGGGTTGATTTATGTTTTATAGCCTTATTATGCAAAATCCGCAATTTTCTCATTTCCTCGGCGTCCATTCGGAATTCTGCTTGTTCCACGTGATTCTACGTCTCATTTTACATAGGTATTGATTTATTGAACGTCCAATGGACCGAAGTTGAAGCTATGCTAGGGGTTGATTTATGTTTTATAGCCTTATTCTGCAAAATCCGCAGTTTTCTCATTTCCTCGGCGTCCATTCGGAATTCTGCTTGTTCCACGTGATTCTACGTCTCATTTTACATAGGTATTGATTTATTTAACGTCCAATGGACCGAAGTTGAAGCTATGCTAGGGGTTGATTTATGTTTTATAGCCTTATTCTGCAAAATCCGCAGTTTTCTCATTTCCTCGGCGTCCATTCGGAATTCTGCTTGTTCCACGTGATTCTACGTCTCATTTTACATAGGTATTGATTTATTTAACGTCCAATGGACCGAAGTTGAAGCTATGCTAGGGGTTGATTTATGTTTTATAGCCTTATTCTGCAAAATCCGCAATTTTCTCATTTCCTCGGCGTCCATTCGGAATTCTGCTTGTTCCACGTGATTCTACGTCTCATTTTACATAGGTATTGATTTATTTAACGTCCAATGGACCGAAGTTGAAGCTATGCTAGGGGTTGATTTATGTTTTATAGCCTTATTCTGCAAAATCCGCAGTTTTCTCATTTCCTCGGCGTCCATTCGGAATTCTGCTTGTTCCACGTGATTCTACGTCTCATTTTACATAGGTATTGATTTATTGAACGTCTAATGGACCGAAGTTGAAGCTATGCTAGGGGTTGATTTATGTTTTATAGCCTTATTATGCAAAATCCGCAATTTGCTCATTTCCTCGGCGTCCATTCGGAATTCTGCTTGTTCCACGTGATTCTACGTCTCATTTTACATAGGTATTGATTTATTTAACGTCCAATGGACCGAAGTTGAAGCTATGCTAGGGGTTGATTTATGTTTTATAGCCTTAATCTGCAAAATCGGCAGTTTTCTCATTTCCTCGGCGTCCATTCGGAATTCTGCTTGTTCCACGTGATTCTACGTCTCATTTTACATAGGTATTGATTTATTGAACGTCCAATGGACCGAAGTTGAAGCTATGCTAGGGGTCGATTTATGTTTTATAGCCTTATTATGCAAAATCCGCAATTTTCTCATTTCCTCGGCGTCCATTCGGAATTCTGCTTGTTCCACGTGATTCTACGTCTCATTTTACATAGGTATTGATTTATTTAACGTCCAATGGACCGAAGTTGAAGCTATGCTAGGGGTTGATTTATGTTTTATAGCCTTATTCTGCAAAATCCGCAATTTTCTCATTTCCTCGGCGTCCATTCGGAATTCTGCTTGTTCCACGTGATTCTACGTCTCATTTTACATAGGTATTGATTTATTGAACGTCCAATGGACCGAAGTTGAAGCTATGCTAGGGGTTGATTTATGTTTTATAGCCTTATTATGCAAAATCCGCAATTTTCTCATTTCCTCGGCGTCCATTCGGAATTCTGCTTTGTTCCACGTGATTCTACGTCTCATTTTACATAGGTATTGATTTATTTAACGTCCAATGGACCGAAGTTGAAGCTATGCTAGGGGTTGATTTATGTTTTATAGCCTTATTCTGCAAAATCCGCAATTTTCTCATTTCCTCGGCGTCCATTCGGAATTCTGCTTGTTCCACGTGATTCTACGTCTCATTTTACATAGGTATTGATTTATTTAACGTCCAATGGACCGAAGTTGAAGCTATGCTAGGGGTTGATTTATGTTTTATAGCCTTATTCTGCAAAATCCGCAGTTTTCTCATTTCCTCGGCGTCCATTCGGAATTCTGCTTGTTCCACGTGATTCTACGTCTCATTTTACATAGGTATTGATTTATTGAACGTCCAATGGACCGAAGTTGAAGCTATGCTAGGGGTTGATTTATGTTTTATAGCCTTATTATGCAAAATCCGCAATTTTCTCATTTCCTCGGCGTCCATTCGGAATTCTGCTTGTTCCACGTGATTCTACGTCTCATTTTACATAGGTATTGATTTATTGAACGTCCAATGGACCGAAGTTGAAGCTATGCTAGGGGTTGATTTATGTTTTATAGCCTTATTCTGCAAAATCCGCAATTTTCTCATTTCCTCGGCGTCCATTCGGAATTCTGCTTGTTCCACGTGATTCTACGTCTCATTTTACATGGGTATTGATTTATTTAACGTCCAATGGACCGAAGTTGAAGCTATGCTAGGGGTTGATTAATGTTTTATAGCCTTATTCTGCAAAATCCGCAATTTTCTCATTTCCTCGGCGTCCATTCGGAATTCTGCTTGTTCCACGTGATTCTACGTCTCATTTTACATAGGTATTGATTTATTTAACGTCCAATGGACCGAAGTTGAAGCTATGCTAGGGGTTGATTTATGTTTTATAGCCTTATTCTGCAAAATCGGCAGTTTTCTCATTTCCTCGGCGTCCATTCGGAATTCTGCTTGTTCCACGTGATTCTACGTCTCATTTTACATAGGTATTGATTTATTTAACGTCCAATGGACCGAAGTTGAAGCTATGCTAGGGGTTGATTTATGTTTTATAGCCTTATTCTGCAAAATCGGCAGTTTTCTCATTTCCTCGGCGTCCATTCGGAATTCTGCTTGTTCCACGTGATTCTACGTCTCATTTTACATAGGTATTGATTTATTGAACGTCCAATGGACCGAAGTTGAAGCTATGCTAGGGGTTGATTTATGTTTTATAGCCTTATTATGCAAAATCCGCAATTTTCTCATTTCCTCGGCGTCCATTCGGAATTCTGCTTGTTCCACGTAATTCTACGTCTCATTTTACATAGGTATTGATTTATTGAACGTCCAATGGACCGAAGTTGAAGCTATGCTAGGGGTTGATTTATGTTTTATTGCCTTATTCTGCAAAATCCGCAATTTTCTCATTTCCTCGGCGTCCATTCGGAATTCTGCTTGTTCCACGTGATTCTACGTCTCATTTTACATAGGTATTGATTTATTTAACGTCCAATGGACCGAAGTTGAAGCTATGCTAGGGGTTGATTTATGTTTTATAGCCTTATTATGCAAAATCCGCAATTTTCTCATTTCCTCGGCGTCCATTCGGAATTCTGCTTGTTCCACGTGATTCTACGTCTCATTTTACATAGGTATTGATTTATTGAACGTCCAATGGACCGAAGTTGAAGCTATGCTAGGGGTTGATTTATGTTTTATTGCCTTATTCTGCAAAATCCGCAATTTTCTCATTTCCTCGGCGTCCATTCGGAATTCTGCTTGTTCCACGTGATTCTACGTCTCATTTTACATAGGTATTGATTTATTGAACGTCCAATGGACCGAAGTTGAAGCTATGCTAGGGGTTGATTTATGTTTTATAGCCTTATTCTGCAAAATCCGCAATTTTCTCATTTCCTCGGCGTCCATTCGGAATTCTGCTTGTTCCACGTGATTCTACGTCTCATTTTACATAGGTATTGATTTATTTAACGTCCAATGGACCGAAGTTGAAGCTATGCTAGGGGTTGATTTATGTTTAATAGCCTTATTCTGCAAAATCCGCAATTTTCTCATTTCCTCGGCGTCCATTCGGAATTCTGCTTGTTCCACGTGATTCTACGTCTCATTTTACATAGGTATTGATTTATTGAACGTCCAATGGACCGAAGTTGAAGCTATGCTAGGGGTTGATTTATGTTTTATAGCCTTATTCTGCAAAATCCGCAGTTTTCTCATTTCCTCGGCGTCCATTCGGAATTCTGCTTGTTCCACGTGATTCTACGTCTCATTTTACATAGGTATTGATTTATTTAACGTCCAATGGACCGAAGTTGAAGCTATGCTAGGGGTTGATTTATGTTTTATAGCCTTATTCTGCAAAATCCGCAGTTTTCTCATTTCCTCGGCGTCCATTCGGAATTCTGCTTGTTCCACGTGATTCTACGTCTCATTTTACATAGGTATTGATTTATTTAACGTCCAATGGACCGAAGTTGAAGCTATGCTAGGGGTTGATTTATGTTTTATAGCCTTATTCTGCAAAATCCGCAATTTTCTCATTTCCTCGGCGTCCATTCGGAATTCTGCTTGTTCCACGTGATTCTACGTCTCATTTTACATAGGTATTGATTTATTTAACGTCCAATGGACCGAAGTTGAAGCTATGCTAGGGGTTGATTTAGGTTTTATAGCCTTATTCTGCAAAATCCGCAGTTTTCTCATTTCCTCGGCGTCCATTCGGAATTCTGCTTGTTCCACGTGATTCTACGTCTCATTTTACATAGGTATTGATTTATTGAACGTCCAATGGACCGAAGTTGAAGCTATGCTAGGGGTTGATTTATGTTTTATAGCCTTATTATGCAAAATCCGCAATTTGCTCATTTCCTCGGCGTCCATTCGGAATTCTGCTTGTTCCACGTGATTCTACGTCTCATTTTACATAGGTATTGATTTATTTAACGTCCAATGGACCGAAGTTGAAGCTATGCTAGGGGTTGATTTATGTTTTATAGCCTTATTCTGCAAAATCGGCAGTTTTCTCATTTCCTCGGCGTCCATTCGGAATTCTGCTTGTTCCACGTGATTCTACGTCTCATTTTACATAGGTATTGATTTATTGAACGTCCAATGGACCGAAGTTGAAGCTATGCTAGGGGTTGATTTATGTTTTATAGCCTTATTATGCAAAATCCGCAATTTTCTCATTTCCTCGGCGTCCATTCGGAATTCTGCTTGTTCCACGTGATTCTACGTCTCATTTTACATAGGTATTGATTTATTTAACGTCCAATGGACCGAAGTTGAAGCTATGCTAGGGGTTGATTTATGTTTTATAGCCTTATTCTGCAAAATCCGCAATTTTCTCATTTCCTCGGCGTCCATTCGGAATTCTGCTTGTTCCACGTGATTCTACGTCTCATTTTACATAGGTATTGATTTATTGAACGTCCAATGGACCGAAGTTGAAGCTATGCTAGGGGTTGATTTATGTTTTATAGCCTTATTATGCAAAATCCGCAATTTTCTCATTTCCTCGGCGTCCATTCGGAATTCTGCTTGTTCCACGTGATTCTACGTCTCATTTTACATAGGTATTGATTTATTGAACGTCCAATGGACCGAAGTTGAAGCTATGCTAGGGGTTGATTTATGTTTTATAGCCTTATTATGCAAAATCCGCAATTTGCTCATTTCCTCGGCGTCCATTCGGAATTCTGCTTGTTCCACGTGATTCTACGTCTCATTTTACATAGGTATTGATTTATTTAACGTCCAATGGACCGAAGTTGAAGCTATGCTAGGGGTTGATTTATGTTTTATAGCCTTATTCTGCAAAATCGGCAGTTTTCTCATTTCCTCGGCGTCCATTCGGAATTCTGCTTGTTCCACGTGATTCTACGTCTCATTTTACATAGGTATTGATTTATTGAACGTCCAATGGACCGAAGTTGAAGCTATGCTAGGGGTTGATTTATGTTTTATAGCCTTATTATGCAAAATCCGCAATTTTCTCATTTCCTCGGCGTCCATTCGGAATTCTGCTTGTTCCACGTGATTCTACGTCTCATTTTACATAGGTATTGATTTATTGAACGTCCAATGGACCGAAGTTGAAGCTATGCTAGGGGTTGATTTATGTTTTATAGCCTTATTCTGCAAAATCCGCAATTTTCTCATTTCCTCGGCGTCCATTCGGAATTCTGCTTGTTCCACGTTATTCTACGTCTCATTTTACATAGGTATTGATTTATTTAACGTCCAATGGACCGAAGTTGAAGCTATGCTAGGGGTTGATTAATGTTTTATAGCCTTATTCTGCAAAATCCGCAATTTTCTCATTTCCTCGGCGTCCATTCGGAATTCTGCTTGTTCCACGTGATTCTACGTCTCATTTTACATAGGTATTGATTTATTTAACGTCCAATGGACCGAAGTTGAAGCTATGCTAGGGGTTGATTTATGTTTTATAGCCTTATTCTGCAAAATCGGCAGTTTTCTCATTTCCTCGGCGTCCGTTCGGAATTCTGCTTGTTCCACGTGATTCTACGTCTCATTTTACATAGGTATTGATTTATTTAACGTCCAATGGACCGAAGTTGAAGCTATGCTAGGGGTTGATTTATGTTTTATAGCCTTATTCTGCAAAATCGGCAGTTTTCTCATTTCCTCGGCGTCCATTCGGAATTCTGCTTGTTCCACGTGATTCTACGTCTCATTTTACATAGGTATTGATTTATTGAACGTCCAATGGACCGAAGTTGAAGCTATGCTAGGGGTTGATTTATGTTTTATAGCCTTATTCTGCAAAATCCGCAATTTTCTCATTTCCTCGGCGTCCATTCGGAATTCTGCTTGTTCCACGTGATTCTACGTCTCATTTTACATAGGTATTGATTTATTTAACGTCCAATGGACCGAAGTTGAAGCTATGCTAGGGGTTGATTTATGTTTTATAGCCTTATTCTGCAAAATCGGCAGTTTTCTCATTTCCTCGGCGTCCGTTCGGAATTCTGCTTGTTCCACGTGATTCTACGTCTCATTTTACATAGGTATTGATTTATTGAACGTCCAATGGACCGAAGTTGAAGCTATGCTAGGGGTTGATTTATGTTTTATAGCCTTATTATGCAAAATCCGCAATTTTCTCATTTCCTCGGCGTCCATTCGGAATTCTGCTTGTTCCACGTGATTCTACGTCTCATTTTACATAGGTATTGATTTATTGAACGTCCAATGGACCGAAGTTGAAGCTATGCTAGGGGTTGATTTATGTTTTATAGCCTTATTATGCAAAATCCGCAATTTTCTCATTTCCTCGGCGTCCATTCGGAATTCTGCTTGTTCCACGTGATTCTACGTCTCATTTTACATAGGTATTGATTTATTTAACGTCCAATGGACCGAAGTTGAAGCTATGCTAGGGGTTGATTTATGTTTTATAGCCTTATTCTGCAAAATCCGCAATTTTCTCATTTCCTCGGCGTCCATTCGGAATTCTGCTTGTTCCACGTGATTCTACGTCTCATTTTACATAGGTTTTGATTTATTTAACGTCCAATGGACCGAAGTTGAAGCTATGCTAGGGGTTGATTTATGTTTTATTGCCTTATTCTGCAAAATCCGCAATTTTCTCATTTCCTCGGCGTCCATTCGGAATTCTGCTTGTTCCACGTGATTCTACGTCTCATTTTACATAGGTATTGATTTATTGAACGTCCAATGGACCGAAGTTGAAGCTATGCTAGGGGTTGATTTATGTTTTATAGCCTTATTCTGCAAAATCCGCAATTTTCTCATTTCCTCGGCGTCCATTCGGAATTCTGCTTGTTCCACGTGATTCTACGTCTCATTTTACATAGGTTTTGATTTATTTAACGTCCAATGGACCGAAGTTGAAGCTATGCTAGGGGTTGATTAATGTTTTATAGCCTTATTCAGCAAAATCCGCAATTTTCTCATTTCCTCGGCGTCCATTCGGAATTCTGCTTGTTCCACGTGATTCTACGTCTCATTTTACATAGGTATTGATTTATTTAACGTCCAATGGACCGAAGTTGAAGCTATGCTAGGGGTTGATTTATGTTTTATAGCCTTATTCTGCAAAATCCGCAGTTTTCTCATTTCCTCGGCGTCCATTCGGAATTCTGCTTGTTCCACGTGATTCTACGTCTCATTTTACATAGGTATTGATTTATTGAACGTCCAATGGACCGAAGTTGAAGCTATGCTAGGGGTTGATTTATGTTTTATAGCCTTATTATGCAAAATCCGCAATTTTCTCATTTCCTCGGCGTCCATTCGGAATTCTGCTTGTTCCACGTGATTCTACGTCTCATTTTACATAGGTATTGATTTATTTAACGTCCAATGGACCGAAGTTGAAGCTATGCTAGGGGTTGATTTATGTTTTATAGCCTTATTCTGCAAAATCGGCAGTTTTCTCATTTCCTCGGCGTCCATTCGGAATTCTGCTTGTTCCACGTGATTCTACGTCTCATTTTACATAGGTATTGATTTATTGAACGTCCAATGGACCGAAGTTGAAGCTATGCTAGGGGTTGATTAATGTTTTATAGCCTTATTCTGCAAAATCCGCAATTTTCTCATTTCCTCGGCGTCCATTCGGAATTCTGCTTGTTCCACGTGATTCTACGTCTCATTTTACATAGGTATTGATTTATTTAACGTCCAATGGACCGAAGTTGAAGCTATGCTAGGGGTTGATTTATGTTTTATAGCCTTATTCTGCAAAATCCGCAGTTTTCTCATTTCCTCGGCGTCCATTCGGAATTCTGCTTGTTCCACGTGATTCTACGTCTCATTTTACATAGGTATTGATTTATTGAACGTCCAATGGACCGAAGTTGAAGCTATGCTAGGGGTTGATTTATGTTTTATAGCCTTATTATGCAAAATCCGCAATTTTCTCATTTCCTCGGCGTCCATTCGGAATTCTGCTTGTTCCACGTGATTCTACGTCTCATTTTACATAGGTATTGATTTATTTAACGTCCAATGGACCGAAGTTGAAGCTATGCTAGGGGTTGATTTATGTTTTATAGCCTTATTCTGCAAAATCGGCAGTTTTCTCATTTCCTCGGCGTCCATTCGGAATTCTGCTTGTTCCACGTGATTCTACGTCTCATTCTACATAGGTATTGATTTATTGAACGTCCAATGGACCGAAGTTGAAGCTATGCTAGGGGTTGATTTATGTTTTATAGCCTTATTATGCAAAATCCGCAATTTTCTCATTTCCTCGGCGTCCATTCGGAATTCTGCTTGTTCCACGTGATTCTACGTCTCATTTTACATAGGTATTGATTTATTTAACGTCCAATGGACCGAAGTTGAAGCTATGCTAGGGGTTGATTTATGTTTTATAGCCTTATTCTGCAAAATCCGCAATTTTCTCATTTCCTCGGCGTCCATTCGGAATTCTGCTTGTTCCACGTGATTCTACGTCTCATTTTACATAGGTATTGATTTATTGAACGTCCAATGGACCGAAGTTGAAGCTATGCTAGGGGTTGATTTATGTTTTATAGCCTTATTCTGCAAAATCCGCAGTTTTCTCATTTCCTCGGCGTCCATTCGGAATTCTGCTTGTTCCACGTGATTCTACGTCTCATTTTACATAGGTATTGATTTATTTAACGTCCAATGGACCGAAGTTGAAGCTATGCTAGGGGTTGATTTATGTTTTATAGCCTTATTCTGCAAAATCCGCAGTTTTCTCATTTCCTCGGCGTCCATTCGGAATTCTGCTTGTTCCACGTGATTCTACGTCTCATTTTACATAGGTATTGATTTATTTAACGTCCAATGGACCGAAGTTGAAGCTATGCTAGGGGTTGATTTATGTTTTATAGCCTTATTCTGCAAAATCCGCAATTTTCTCATTTCCTCGGCGTCCATTCGGAATTCTGCTTGTTCCACGTGATTCTACGTCTCATTTTACATAGGTATTGATTTATTTAACGTCCAATGGACCGAAGTTGAAGCTATGCTAGGGGTTGATTTATGTTTTATAGCCTTATTCTGCAAAATCCGCAGTTTTCTCATTTCCTCGGCGTCCATTCGGAATTCTGCTTGTTCCACGTGATTCTACGTCTCATTTTACATAGGTATTGATTTATTGAACGTCCAATGGACCGAAGTTGAAGCTATGCTAGGGGTTGATTTATGTTTTATAGCCTTATTATGCAAAATCCGCAATTTGCTCATTTCCTCGGCGTCCATTCGGAATTCTGCTTGTTCCACGTGATTCTACGTCTCATTTTACATAGGTATTGATTTATTTAACGTCCAATGGACCGAAGTTGAAGCTATGCTAGGGGTTGATTTATGTTTTATAGCCTTATTCTGCAAAATCGGCAGTTTTCTCATTTCCTCGGCGTCCATTCGGAATTCTGCTTGTTCCACGTGATTCTACGTCTCATTTTACATAGGTATTGATTTATTGAACGTCCAATGGACCGAAGTTGAAGCTATGCTAGGGGTTGATTTATGTTTTATAGCCTTATTCTGCAAAATCCGCAGTTTTCTCATTTCCTCGGCGTCCATTCGGAATTCTGCTTGTTCCACGTGATTCTACGTCTCATTTTACATAGGTATTGATTTATTTAACGTCCAATGGACCGAAGTTGAAGCTATGCTAGGGGTTGATTTATGTTTTATAGCCTTATTCTGCAAAATCCGCAATTTTCTCATTTCCTCGGCGTCCATTCGGAATTCTGCTTGTTCCACGTGATTCTACGTCTCATTTTACATAGGTATTGATTTATTGAACGTCCAATGGACCGAAGTTGAAGCTATGCTAGGGGTTGATTTATGTTTTATAGCCTTATTATGCAAAATCCGCAATTTTCTCATTTCCTCGGCGTCCATTCGGAATTCTGCTTGTTCCACGTGATTCTACGTCTCATTTTACATAGGTATTGATTTATTTAACGTCCAATGGACCGAAGTTGAAGCTATGCTAGGGGTTGATTTATGTTTTATAGCCTTATTCTGCAAAATCCGCAATTTTCTCATTTCCTCGGCGTCCATTCGGAATTCTGCTTGTTCCACGTGATTCTACGTCTCATTTTACATAGGTATTGATTTATTTAACGTCCAATGGACCGAAGTTGAAGCTATGCTAGGGGTTGATTTATGTTTTATAGCCTTATTCTGCAAAATCGGCAGTTTTCTCATTTCCTCGGCGTCCATTCGGAATTCTGCTTGTTCCACGTGATTCTACGTCTCATTTTACATAGGTATTGATTTATTGAACGTCCAATGGACCGAAGTTGAAGCTATGCTAGGGGTTGATTTATGTTTTATAGCCTTATTCTGCAAAATCCGCAATTTTCTCATTTCCTCGGCGTCCATTCGGAATTCTGCTTGTTCCACGTGATTCTACGTCTCATTTTACATAGGTATTGATTTATTGAACGTCCAATGGACCGAAGTTGAAGCTATGCTAGGGGTTGATTTATGTTTTATAGCCTTATTATGCAAAATCCGCAATTTTCTCATTTCCTCGGCGTCCATTCGGAATTCTGCTTGTTCCACGTGATTCTACGTCTCATTTTACATAGGTATTGATTTATTGAACGTCCAATGGACCGAAGTTGAAGCTATGCTAGGGGTTGATTTATGTTTTATAGCCTTATTCTGCAAAATCCGCAATTTTCTCATTTCCTCGGCGTCCATTCGGAATTCTGCTTGTTCCACGTGATTCTACGTCTCATTTTACATAGGTATTGATTTATTTAACGTCCAATGGACCGAAGTTGAAGCTATGCTAGGGGTTGATTTATGTTTTATAGCCTTATTCTGCAAAATCGGCAGTTTTCTCATTTCCTCGGCGTCCATTCGGAATTCTGCTTGTTCCACGTGATTCTACGTCTCATTTTACATAGGTATTGATTTATTTAACGTCCAATGGACCGAAGTTGAAGCTATGCTAGGGGTTGATTTATGTTTTATAGCCTTATTCTGCAAAATCGGCAGTTTCCTCATTTCCTCGGCGTCCATTCGGAATTCTGCTTGTTCCACGTGATTCTACGTCTCATTTTACATAGGTATTGATTTATTTAACGTCCAATGGACCGAAGTTGAAGCTATGCTAGGGGTTGATTTATGTTTTATAGCCTTATTCTGCAAAATCGGCAGTTTTCTCATTTCCTCGGCGTCCATTCGGAATTCTGCTTGTTCCACGTGATTCTACGTCTCATTTTACATAGGTATTGATTTATTGAACGTCCAATGGACCGAAGTTGAAGCTATGCTAGGGGTTGATTTATGTTTTATAGCCTTATTCTGCAAAATCCGCAATTTTCTCATTTCCTCGGCGTCCATTCGGAATTCTGCTTGTTCCACGTGATTCTACGTCTCATTTTACATAGGTATTGATTTATTGAACGTCCAATGGACCGAAGTTGAAGCTATGCTAGGGGTTGATTTATGTTTTATAGCCTTATTATGCAAAATCCGCAATTTTCTCATTTCCTCGGCGTCCATTCGGAATTCTGCTTATTCCACGTGATTCTACGTCTCATTTTACATAGGTATTGATTTATTGAACGTCCAATGGACCGAAGTTGAAGCTATGCTAGGGGTTGATTTATGTTTTATAGCCTTATTCTGCAAAATCGGCAGTTTTCTCATTTCCTCGGCGTCCATTCGGAATTCTGCTTGTTCCACGTGATTCTACGTCTCATTTTACATAGGTATTGATTTATTTAACGTCCAATGGACCGAAGTTGAAGCTATGCTAGGGGTTGATTTATGTTTTATAGCCTTATTATGCAAAATCCGCAATTTTCTCATTTCCTCGGCGTCCATTCGGAATTCTGCTTGTTCCACGTGATTCTACGTCTCATTTTACATAGGTATTGATTTATTGAACGTCCAATGGACCGAAGTTGAAGCTATGCTAGGGGTTGATTTATGTTTTATAGCCTTATTCTGCAAAATCCGCAATTTTCTCATTTCCTCGGCGTCCATTCGGAATTCTGCTTGTTCCACGTGATTCTACGTCTCATTTTACATAGGTATTGATTTATTTAACGTCCAATGGACCGAAGTTGAAGCTATGCTAGGGGTTGATTTATGTTTTATAGCCTTATTCTGCAAAATCGGCAGTTTTCTCATTTCCTCGGCGTCCATTCGGAATTCTGCTTGTTCCACGTGATTCTACGTCTCATTTTACATAGGTATTGATTTATTTAACGTCCAATGGACCGAAGTTGAAGCTATGCTAGGGGTTGATTTATGTTTTATAGCCTTATTCTGCAAAATCGGCAGTTTCCTCATTTCCTCGGCGTCCATTCGGAATTCTGCTTGTTCCACGTGATTCTACGTCTCATTTTACATAGGTATTGATTTATTTAACGTCCAATGGACCGAAGTTGAAGCTATGCTAGGGGTTGATTTATGTTTTATAGCCTTATTCTGCAAAATCGGCAGTTTTCTCATTTCCTCGGCGTCCATTCGGAATTCTGCTTGTTCCACGTGATTCTACGTCTCATTTTACATAGGTATTGATTTATTGAACGTCCAATGGACCGAAGTTGAAGCTATGCTAGGGGTTGATTTATGTTTTATAGCCTTATTCTGCAAAATCCGCAATTTTCTCATTTCCTCGGCGTCCATTCGGAATTCTGCTTGTTCCACGTGATTCTACGTCTCATTTTACATAGGTATTGATTTATTGAACGTCCAATGGACCGAAGTTGAAGCTATGCTAGGGGTTGATTTATGTTTTATAGCCTTATTATGCAAAATCCGCAATTTTCTCATTTCCTCGGCGTCCATTCGGAATTCTGCTTGTTCCACGTGATTCTACGTCTCATTTTACATAGGTATTGATTTATTGAACGTCCAATGGACCGAAGTTGAAGCTATGCTAGGGGTTGATTTATGTTTTATAGCCTTATTCTGCAAAATCCGCAATTTTCTCATTTCCTCGGCGTCCATTCGGAATTCTGCTTGTTCCACGTGATTCTACGTCTCATTTTACATAGGTATTGATTTATTTAACGTCCAATGGACCGAAGTTGAAGCTATGCTAGGGGTTGATTAATGTTTTATAGCCTTATTCTGCAAAATCCGCAATTTTCTCATTTCCTCGGCGTCCATTCGGAATTCTGCTTGTTCCACGTGATTCTACGTCTCATTTTACATAGGTATTGATTTATTTAACGTCCAATGGACCGAAGTTGAAGCTATGCTAGGGGTTGATTTATGTTTTATAGCCTTATTCTGCAAAATCGGCAGTTTTCTCATTTCCTCGGCGTCCATTCGGAATTCTGCTTGTTCCACGTGATTCTACGTCTCATTTTACATAGGTATTGATTTATTTAACGTCCAATGGACCGAAGTTGAAGCTATGCTAGGGGTTGATTTATGTTTTATAGCCTTATTATGCAAAATCCGCAATTTTCTCATTTCCTCGGCGTCCATTCGGAATTCTGCTTGTTCCACGTGATTCTACGTCTCATTTTACATAGGTATTGATTTATTGAACGTCCAATGGACCGAAGTTGAAGCTATGCTAGGGGTTGATTTATGTTTTATAGCCTTATTCTGCAAAATCCGCAATTTTCTCATTTCCTCGGCGTCCATTCGGAATTCTGCTTGTTCCACGTGATTCTACGTCTCATTTTACATAGGTATTGATTTATTTAACGTCCAATGGACCGAAGTTGAAGCTATGCTAGGGGTTGATTTATGTTTTATAGCCTTATTCTGCAAAATCGGCAGTTTTCTCATTTCCTCGGCGTCCATTCGGAATTCTGCTTGTTCCACGTGATTCTACGTCTCATTTTACATAGGTATTGATTTATTTAACGTCCAATGGACCGAAGTTGAAGCTATGCTAGGGGTTGATTTATGTTTTATAGCCTTATTCTGCAAAATCGGCAGTTTCCTCATTTCCTCGGCGTCCATTCGGAATTCTGCTTGTTCCACGTGATTCTACGTCTCATTTTACATAGGTATTGATTTATTTAACGTCCAATGGACCGAAGTTGAAGCTATGCTAGGGGTTGATTTATGTTTTATAGCCTTATTCTGCAAAATCGGCAGTTTTCTCATTTCCTCGGCGTCCATTCGGAATTCTGCTTGTTCCACGTGATTCTACGTCTCATTTTACATAGGTATTGATTTATTGAACGTCCAATGGACCGAAGTTGAAGCTATGCTAGGGGTTGATTTATGTTTTATAGCCTTATTCTGCAAAATCCGCAATTTTCTCATTTCCTCGGCGTCCATTCGGAATTCTGCTTGTTCCACGTGATTCTACGTCTCATTTTACATAGGTATTGATTTATTGAACGTCCAATGGACCGAAGTTGAAGCTATGCTAGGGGTTGATTTATGTTTTATAGCCTTATTCTGCAAAATCCGCAATTTTCTCATTTCCTCGGCGTCCATTCGGAATTCTGCTTGTTCCACGTGATTCTACGTCTCATTTTACATAGGTATTGATTTATTTAACGTCCAATGGACCGAAGTTGAAGCTATGCTAGGGGTTGATTAATGTTTTATAGCCTTATTCTGCAAAATCCGCAATTTTCTCATTTCCTCGGCGTCCATTCGGAATTCTGCTTGTTCCACGTGATTCTACGTCTCATTTTACATAGGTATTGATTTATTTAACGTCCAATGGACCGAAGTTGAAGCTATGCTAGGGGTTGATTTATGTTTTATAGCCTTATTCTGCAAAATCGGCAGTTTTCTCATTTCCTCGGCGTCCATTCGGAATTCTGCTTGTTCCACGTGATTCTACGTCTCATTTTACATAGGTATTGATTTATTTAACGTCCAATGGACCGAAGTTGAAGCTATGCTAGGGGTTGATTTATGTTTTATAGCCTTATTATGCAAAATCCGCAATTTTCTCATTTCCTCGGCGTCCATTCGGAATTCTGCTTGTTCCACGTGATTCTACGTCTCATTTTACATAGGTATTGATTTATTGAACGTCCAATGGACCGAAGTTGAAGCTATGCTAGGGGTTGATTTATGTTTTATAGCCTTATTCTGCAAAATCCGCAATTTTCTCATTTCCTCGGCGTCCATTCGGAATTCTGCTTGTTCCACGTGATTCTACGTCTCATTTTACATAGGTATTGATTTATTTAACGTCCAATGGACCGAAGTTGAAGCTATGCTAGGGGTTGATTTATGTTTTATAGCCTTATTCTGCAAAATCGGCAGTTTTCTCATTTCCTCGGCGTCCATTCGGAATTCTGCTTGTTCCACGTGATTCTACGTCTCATTTTACATAGGTATTGATTTATTTAACGTCCAATGGACCGAAGTTGAAGCTATGCTAGGGGTTGATTTATGTTTTATAGCCTTATTCTGCAAAATCGGCAGTTTCCTCATTTCCTCGGCGTCCATTCGGAATTCTGCTTGTTCCACGTGATTCTACGTCTCATTTTACATAGGTATTGATTTATTTAACGTCCAATGGACCGAAGTTGAAGCTATGCTAGGGGTTGATTTATGTTTTATAGCCTTATTCTGCAAAATCGGCAGTTTCTCATTTCCTCGGCGTCCATTCGGAATTCTGCTTGTTCCACGTGATTCTACGTCTCATTTTACATAGGTATTGATTTATTGAACGTCCAATGGACCGAAGTTGAAGCTATGCTAGGGGTTGATTTATGTTTTATAGCCTTATTCTGCAAAATCCGCAATTTTCTCATTTCCTCGGCGTCCATTCGGAATTCTGCTTGTTCCACGTGATTCTACGTCTCATTTTACATAGGTATTGATTTATTGAACGTCCAATGGACCGAAGTTGAAGCTATGCTAGGGGTTGATTTATGTTTTATAGCCTTATTATGCAAAATCCGCAATTTTCTCATTTCCTCGGCGTCCATTCGGAATTCTGCTTGTTCCACGTGATTCTACGTCTCATTTTACATAGGTATTGATTTATTGAACGTCCAATGGACCGAAGTTGAAGCTATGCTAGGGGTTGATTTATGTTTTATAGCCTTATTCTGCAAAATCCGCAATTTTCTCATTTCCTCGGCGTCCATTCGGAATTCTGCTTGTTCCACGTGATTCTACGTCTCATTTTACATAGGTATTGATTTATTTAACGTCCAATGGACCGAAGTTGAAGCTATGCTAGGGGTTGATTAATGTTTTATAGCCTTATTCTGCAAAATCCGCAATTTTCTCATTTCCTCGGCGTCCATTCGGAATTCTGCTTGTTCCACGTGATTCTACGTCTCATTTTACATAGGTATTGATTTATTTAACGTCCAATGGACCGAAGTTGAAGCTATGCTAGGGGTTGATTTATGTTTTATAGCCTTATTCTGCAAAATCGGCAGTTTTCTCATTTCCTCGGCGTCCATTCGGAATTCTGCTTGTTCCACGTGATTCTACGTCTCATTTTACATAGGTATTGATTTATTTAACGTCCAATGGACCGAAGTTGAAGCTATGCTAGGGGTTGATTTATGTTTTATAGCCTTATTATGCAAAATCCGCAATTTTCTCATTTCCTCGGCGTCCATTCGGAATTCTGCTTGTTCCACGTGATTCTACGTCTCATTTTACATAGGTATTGATTTATTGAACGTCCAATGGACCGAAGTTGAAGCTATGCTAGGGGTTGATTTATGTTTTATAGCCTTATTCTGCAAAATCCGCAATTTTCTCATTTCCTCGGCGTCCATTCGGAATTCTGCTTGTTCCACGTGATTCTACGTCTCATTTTACATAGGTATTGATTTATTTAACGTCCAATGGACCGAAGTTGAAGCTATGCTAGGGGTTGATTTATGTTTTATAGCCTTATTCTGCAAAATCGGCAGTTTTCTCATTTCCTCGGCGTCCATTCGGAATTCTGCTTGTTCCACGTGATTCTACGTCTCATTTTACATAGGTATTGATTTATTTAACGTCCAATGGACCGAAGTTGAAGCTATGCTAGGGGTTGATTTATGTTTTATAGCCTTATTCTGCAAAATCGGCAGTTTCCTCATTTCCTCGGCGTCCATTCGGAATTCTGCTTGTTCCACGTGATTCTACGTCTCATTTTACATAGGTATTGATTTATTTAACGTCCAATGGACCGAAGTTGAAGCTATGCTAGGGGTTGATTTATGTTTTATAGCCTTATTCTGCAAAATCGGCAGTTTTCTCATTTCCTCGGCGTCCATTCGGAATTCTGCTTGTTCCACGTGATTCTACGTCTCATTTTACATAGGTATTGATTTATTGAACGTCCAATGGACCGAAGTTGAAGCTATGCTAGGGGTTGATTTATGTTTTATAGCCTTATTCTGCAAAATCCGCAATTTTCTCATTTCCTCGGCGTCCATTCGGAATTCTGCTTGTTCCACGTGATTCTACGTCTCATTTTACATAGGTATTGATTTATTGAACGTCCAATGGACCGAAGTTGAAGCTATGCTAGGGGTTGATTTATGTTTTATAGCCTTATTATGCAAAATCCGCAATTTTCTCATTTCCTCGGCGTCCATTCGGAATTCTGCTTGTTCCACGTGATTCTACGTCTCATTTTACATAGGTATTGATTTATTGAACGTCCAATGGACCGAAGTTGAAGCTATGCTAGGGGTTGATTTATGTTTTATAGCCTTATTCTGCAAAATCCGCAGTTTTCTCATTTCCTCGGCGTCCATTCGGAATTCTGCTTGTTCCACGTGATTCTACGTCTCATTTTACATAGGTATTGATTTATTTAACGTCCAATGGACCGAAGTTGAAGCTATGCTAGGGGTTGATTTATGTTTTATAGCCTTATTCTGCAAAATCCGCAGTTTTCTCATTTCCTCGGCGTCCATTCGGAATTCTGCTTGTTCCACGTGATTCTACGTCTCATTTTACATAGGTATTGATTTATTTAACGTCCAATGGACCGAAGTTGAAGCTATGCTAGGGGTTGATTTATGTTTTATAGCCTTATTCTGCAAAATCCGCAATTTTCTCATTTCCTCGGCGTCCATTCGGAATTCTGCTTGTTCCACGTGATTCTACGTCTCATTTTACATAGGTATTGATTTATTTAACGTCCAATGGACCGAAGTTGAAGCTATGCTAGGGGTTGATTTATGTTTTATAGCCTTATTCTGCAAAATCCGCAGTTTTCTCATTTCCTCGGCGTCCATTCGGAATTCTGCTTGTTCCACGTGATTCTACGTCTCATTTTACATAGGTATTGATTTATTGAACGTCCAATGGACCGAAGTTGAAGCTATGCTAGGGGTTGATTTATGTTTTATAGCCTTATTATGCAAAATCCGCAATTTGCTCATTTCCTCGGCGTCCATTCGGAATTCTGCTTGTTCCACGTGATTCTACGTCTCATTTTACATAGGTATTGATTTATTTAACGTCCAATGGACCGAAGTTGAAGCTATGCTAGGGGTTGATTTATGTTTTATAGCCTTATTCTGCAAAATCGGCAGTTTTCTCATTTCCTCGGCGTCCATTCGGAATTCTGCTTGTTCCACGTGATTCTACGTCTCATTTTACATAGGTATTGATTTATTGAACGTCCAATGGACCGAAGTTGAAGCTATGCTAGGGGTTGATTTATGTTTTATAGCCTTATTATGCAAAATCCGCAATTTTCTCATTTCCTCGGCGTCCATTCGGAATTCTGCTTGTTCCACGTGATTCTACGTCTCATTTTACATAGGTATTGATTTATTTAACGTCCAATGGACCGAAGTTGAAGCTATGCTAGGGGTTGATTTATGTTTTATAGCCTTATTATGCAAAATCCGCAATTTTCTCATTTCCTCGGCGTCCATTCGGAATTCTGCTTGTTCCACGTGATTCTACGTCTCATTTTACATAGGTATTGATTTATTTAACGTCCAATGGACCGAAGTTGAAGCTATGCTAGGGGTTGATTTATGTTTTATAGCCTTATTCTGCAAAATCCGCAATTTTCTCATTTCCTCGGCGTCCATTCGGAATTCTGCTTGTTCCACGTGATTCTACGTCTCATTTTACATAGGTATTGATTTATTGAACGTCCAATGGACCGAAGTTGAAGCTATGCTAGGGGTTGATTTATGTTTTATAGCCTTATTATGCAAAATCCGCAATTTGCTCATTTCCTCGGCGTCCATTCGGAATTCTGCTTGTTCCACGTGATTCTACGTCTCATTTTACATAGGTATTGATTTATTTAACGTCCAATGGACCGAAGTTGAAGCTATGCTAGGGGTTGATTTATGTTTTATAGCCTTATTCTGCAAAATCCGCAATTTTCTCATTTCCTCGGCGTCCATTCGGAATTCTGCTTGTTCCACGTGATTCTACGTCTCATTTTACATAGGTATTGATTTATTGAACGTCCAATGGACCGAAGTTGAAGCTATGCTAGGGGTTGATTTATGTTTTATAGCCTTATTCTGCAAAATCCGCAGTTTTCTCATTTCCTCGGCGTCCATTCGGAATTCTGCTTGTTCCACGTGATTCTACGTCTCATTTTACATAGGTATTGATTTATTTAACGTCCAATGGACCGAAGTTGAAGCTATGCTAGGGGTTGATTTATGTTTTATAGCCTTATTCTGCAAAATCCGCAGTTTTCTCATTTCCTCGGCGTCCATTCGGAATTCTGCTTGTTCCACGTGATTCTACGTCTCATTTTACATAGGTATTGATTTATTTAACGTCCAATGGACCGAAGTTGAAGCTATGCTAGGGGTTGATTTATGTTTTATAGCCTTATTCTGCAAAATCCGCAGTTTTCTCATTTCCTCGGCGTCCATTCGGAATTCTGCTTGTTCCACGTGATTCTACGTCTCATTTTACATAGGTATTGATTTATTTAACGTCCAATGGACCGAAGTTGAAGCTATGCTAGGGGTTGATTTATGTTTTATAGCCTTATTCTGCAAAATCCGCAATTTTCTCATTTCCTCGGCGTCCATTCGGAATTCTGCTTGTTCCACGTGATTCTACGTCTCATTTTACATAGGTATTGATTTATTTAACGTCCAATGGACCGAAGTTGAAGCTATGCTAGGGGTTGATTTATGTTTTATAGCCTTATTCTGCAAAATCCGCAGTTTTCTCATTTCCTCGGCGTCCATTCGGAATTCTGCTTGTTCCACGTGATTCTACGTCTCATTTTACATAGGTATTGATTTATTGAACGTCCAATGGACCGAAGTTGAAGCTATGCTAGGGGTTGATTTATGTTTTATAGCCTTATTATGCAAAATCCGCAATTTGCTCATTTCCTCGGCGTCCATTCGGAATTCTGCTTGTTCCACGTGATTCTACGTCTCATTTTACATAGGTATTGATTTATTTAACGTCCAATGGACCGAAGTTGAAGCTATGCTAGGGGTTGATTTATGTTTTATAGCCTTATTCTGCAAAATCGGCAGTTTTCTCATTTCCTCGGCGTCCATTCGGAATTCTGCTTGTTCCACGTGATTCTACGTCTCATTTTACATAGGTATTGATTTATTGAACGTCCAATGGACCGAAGTTGAAGCTATGCTAGGGGTTGATTTATGTTTTATAGCCTTATTATGCAAAATCCGCAATTTTCTCATTTCCTCGGCGTCCATTCGGAATTCTGCTTGTTCCACGTGATTCTACGTCTCATTTTACATAGGTATTGATTTATTTAACGTCCAATGGACCGAAGTTGAAGCTATGCTAGGGGTTGATTTATGTTTTATAGCCTTATTATGCAAAATCCGCAATTTTCTCATTTCCTCGGCGTCCATTCGGAATTCTGCTTGTTCCACGTGATTCTACGTCTCATTTTACATAGGTATTGATTTATTTAACGTCCAATGGACCGAAGTTGAAGCTATGCTAGGGGTTGATTTATGTTTTATAGCCTTATTCTGCAAAATCCGCAATTTTCTCATTTCCTCGGCGTCCATTCGGAATTCTGCTTGTTCCACGTGATTCTACGTCTCATTTTACATAGGTATTGATTTATTTAACGTCCAATGGACCGAAGTTGAAGCTATGCTAGGGGTTGATTAATGTTTTATAGCCTTATTCTGCAAAATCCGCAATTTTCTCATTTCCTCGGCGTCCATTCGGAATTCTGCTTGTTCCACGTGATTCTACGTCTCATTTTACATAGGTATTGATTTATTTAACGTCCAATGGACCGAAGTTGAAGCTATGCTAGGGGTTGATTTATGTTTTATAGCCTTATTCTGCAAAATCGGCAGTTTTCTCATTTCCTCGGCGTCCATTCGGAATTCTGCTTGTTCCACGTGATTCTACGTCTCATTTTACATAGGTATTGATTTATTTAACGTCCAATGGACCGAAGTTGAAGCTATGCTAGGGGTTGATTTATGTTTTATAGCCTTATTCTGCAAAATCCGCAATTTTCTCATTTCCTCGGCGTCCATTCGGAATTCTGCTTGTTCCACGTGATTCTACGTCTCATTTTACATAGGTATTGATTTATTGAACGTCCAATGGACCGAAGTTGAAGCTATGCTAGGGGTTGATTTATGTTTTATAGCCTTATTCTGCAAAATCCGCAATTTTCTCATTTCCTCGGCGTCCATTCGGAATTCTGCTTGTTCCACGTGATTCTACGTCTCATTTTACATAGGTATTGATTTATTTAACGTCCAATGGACCGAAGTTGAAGCTATGCTAGGGGTTGATTTATGTTTTATAGCCTTATTATGCAAAATCCGCAATTTTCTCATTTCCTCGGCGTCCATTCGGAATTCTGCTTGTTCCACGTGATTCTACGTCTCATTTTACATAGGTATTGATTTATTTAACGTCCAATGGACCGAAGTTGAAGCTATGCTAGGGGTTGATTTATGTTTTATAGCCTTATTCTGCAAAATCGGCAGTTTCCTCATTTCCTCGGCGTCCATTCGGAATTCTGCTTGTTCCACGTGATTCTACGTCTCATTTTACATAGGTATTGATTTATTTAACGTCCAATGGACCGAAGTTGAAGCTATGCTAGGGGTTGATTTATGTTTTATAGCCTTATTCTGCAAAATCGGCAGTTTTCTCATTTCCTCGGCGTCCATTCGGAATTCTGCTTGTTCCACGTGATTCTACGTCTCATTTTACATAGGTATTGATTTATTGAACGTCCAATGGACCGAAGTTGAAGCTATGCTAGGGGTTGATTTATGTTTTATAGCCTTATTCTGCAAAATCCGCAATTTTCTCATTTCCTCGGCGTCCATTCGGAATTCTGCTTGTTCCACGTGATTCTACGTCTCATTTTACATAGGTATTGATTTATTGAACGTCCAATGGACCGAAGTTGAAGCTATGCTAGGGGTTGATTTATGTTTTATAGCCTTATTCTGCAAAATCCGCAATTTTCTCATTTCCTCGGCGTCCATTCGGAATTCTGCTTGTTCCACGTGATTCTACGTCTCATTTTACATAGGTTTTGATTTATTTAACGTCCAATGGACCGAAGTTGAAGCTATGCTAGGGGTTGATTAATGTTTTATAGCCTTATTCAGCAAAATCCGCAATTTTCTCATTTCCTCGGCGTCCATTCGGAATTCTGCTTGTTCCACGTGATTCTACGTCTCATTTTACATAGGTATTGATTTATTTAACGTCCAATGGACCGAAGTTGAAGCTATGCTAGGGGTTGATTTATGTTTTATAGCCTTATTCTGCAAAATCCGCAGTTTTCTCATTTCCTCGGCGTCCATTCGGAATTCTGCTTGTTCCACGTGATTCTACGTCTCATTTTACATAGGTATTGATTTATTGAACGTCCAATGGACCGAAGTTGAAGCTATGCTAGGGGTTGATTTATGTTTTATAGCCTTATTATGCAAAATCCGCAATTTTCTCATTTCCTCGGCGTCCATTCGGAATTCTGCTTGTTCCACGTGATTCTACGTCTCATTTTACATAGGTATTGATTTATTTAACGTCCAATGGACCGAAGTTGAAGCTATGCTAGGGGTTGATTTATGTTTTATAGCCTTATTCTGCAAAATCGGCAGTTTTCTCATTTCCTCGGCGTCCATTCGGAATTCTGCTTGTTCCACGTGATTCTACGTCTCATTTTACATAGGTATTGATTTATTGAACGTCCAATGGACCGAAGTTGAAGCTATGCTAGGGGTTGATTAATGTTTTATAGCCTTATTCTGCAAAATCCGCAATTTTCTCATTTCCTCGGCGTCCATTCGGAATTCTGCTTGTTCCACGTGATTCTACGTCTCATTTTACATAGGTATTGATTTATTTAACGTCCAATGGACCGAAGTTGAAGCTATGCTAGGGGTTGATTTATGTTTTATAGCCTTATTCTGCAAAATCCGCAGTTTTCTCATTTCCTCGGCGTCCATTCGGAATTCTGCTTGTTCCACGTGATTCTACGTCTCATTTTACATAGGTATTGATTTATTGAACGTCCAATGGACCGAAGTTGAAGCTATGCTAGGGGTTGATTTATGTTTTATAGCCTTATTATGCAAAATCCGCAATTTTCTCATTTCCTCGGCGTCCATTCGGAATTCTGCTTGTTCCACGTGATTCTACGTCTCATTTTACATAGGTATTGATTTATTTAACGTCCAATGGACCGAAGTTGAAGCTATGCTAGGGGTTGATTTATGTTTTATAGCCTTATTCTGCAAAATCGGCAGTTTTCTCATTTCCTCGGCGTCCATTCGGAATTCTGCTTGTTCCACGTGATTCTACGTCTCATTCTACATAGGTATTGATTTATTGAACGTCCAATGGACCGAAGTTGAAGCTATGCTAGGGGTTGATTTATGTTTTATAGCCTTATTATGCAAAATCCGCAATTTTCTCATTTCCTCGGCGTCCATTCGGAATTCTGCTTGTTCCACGTGATTCTACGTCTCATTTTACATAGGTATTGATTTATTTAACGTCCAATGGACCGAAGTTGAAGCTATGCTAGGGGTTGATTTATGTTTTATAGCCTTATTCTGCAAAATCCGCAATTTTCTCATTTCCTCGGCGTCCATTCGGAATTCTGCTTGTTCCACGTGATTCTACGTCTCATTTTACATAGGTATTGATTTATTGAACGTCCAATGGACCGAAGTTGAAGCTATGCTAGGGGTTGATTTATGTTTTATAGCCTTATTCTGCAAAATCCGCAGTTTTCTCATTTCCTCGGCGTCCATTCGGAATTCTGCTTGTTCCACGTGATTCTACGTCTCATTTTACATAGGTATTGATTTATTTAACGTCCAATGGACCGAAGTTGAAGCTATGCTAGGGGTTGATTTATGTTTTATAGCCTTATTCTGCAAAATCCGCAGTTTTCTCATTTCCTCGGCGTCCATTCGGAATTCTGCTTGTTCCACGTGATTCTACGTCTCATTTTACATAGGTATTGATTTATTTAACGTCCAATGGACCGAAGTTGAAGCTATGCTAGGGGTTGATTTATGTTTTATAGCCTTATTCTGCAAAATCCGCAATTTTCTCATTTCCTCGGCGTCCATTCGGAATTCTGCTTGTTCCACGTGATTCTACGTCTCATTTTACATAGGTATTGATTTATTTAACGTCCAATGGACCGAAGTTGAAGCTATGCTAGGGGTTGATTTATGTTTTATAGCCTTATTCTGCAAAATCCGCAGTTTTCTCATTTCCTCGGCGTCCATTCGGAATTCTGCTTGTTCCACGTGATTCTACGTCTCATTTTACATAGGTATTGATTTATTGAACGTCCAATGGACCGAAGTTGAAGCTATGCTAGGGGTTGATTTATGTTTTATAGCCTTATTATGCAAAATCCGCAATTTGCTCATTTCCTCGGCGTCCATTCGGAATTCTGCTTGTTCCACGTGATTCTACGTCTCATTTTACATAGGTATTGATTTATTTAACGTCCAATGGACCGAAGTTGAAGCTATGCTAGGGGTTGATTTATGTTTTATAGCCTTATTCTGCAAAATCGGCAGTTTTCTCATTTCCTCGGCGTCCATTCGGAATTCTGCTTGTTCCACGTGATTCTACGTCTCATTTTACATAGGTATTGATTTATTGAACGTCCAATGGACCGAAGTTGAAGCTATGCTAGGGGTTGATTTATGTTTTATAGCCTTATTCTGCAAAATCCGCAGTTTTCTCATTTCCTCGGCGTCCATTCGGAATTCTGCTTGTTCCACGTGATTCTACGTCTCATTTTACATAGGTATTGATTTATTTAACGTCCAATGGACCGAAGTTGAAGCTATGCTAGGGGTTGATTTATGTTTTATAGCCTTATTCTGCAAAATCCGCAATTTTCTCATTTCCTCGGCGTCCATTCGGAATTCTGCTTGTTCCACGTGATTCTACGTCTCATTTTACATAGGTATTGATTTATTGAACGTCCAATGGACCGAAGTTGAAGCTATGCTAGGGGTTGATTTATGTTTTATAGCCTTATTATGCAAAATCCGCAATTTTCTCATTTCCTCGGCGTCCATTCGGAATTCTGCTTGTTCCACGTGATTCTACGTCTCATTTTACATAGGTATTGATTTATTTAACGTCCAATGGACCGAAGTTGAAGCTATGCTAGGGGTTGATTTATGTTTTATAGCCTTATTCTGCAAAATCCGCAATTTTCTCATTTCCTCGGCGTCCATTCGGAATTCTGCTTGTTCCACGTGATTCTACGTCTCATTTTACATAGGTATTGATTTATTTAACGTCCAATGGACCGAAGTTGAAGCTATGCTAGGGGTTGATTTATGTTTTATAGCCTTATTCTGCAAAATCGGCAGTTTTCTCATTTCCTCGGCGTCCATTCGGAATTCTGCTTGTTCCACGTGATTCTACGTCTCATTTTACATAGGTATTGATTTATTGAACGTCCAATGGACCGAAGTTGAAGCTATGCTAGGGGTTGATTTATGTTTTATAGCCTTATTCTGCAAAATCCGCAATTTTCTCATTTCCTCGGCGTCCATTCGGAATTCTGCTTGTTCCACGTGATTCTACGTCTCATTTTACATAGGTATTGATTTATTGAACGTCCAATGGACCGAAGTTGAAGCTATGCTAGGGGTTGATTTATGTTTTATAGCCTTATTATGCAAAATCCGCAATTTTCTCATTTCCTCGGCGTCCATTCGGAATTCTGCTTGTTCCACGTGATTCTACGTCTCATTTTACATAGGTATTGATTTATTGAACGTCCAATGGACCGAAGTTGAAGCTATGCTAGGGGTTGATTTATGTTTTATAGCCTTATTCTGCAAAATCCGCAATTTTCTCATTTCCTCGGCGTCCATTCGGAATTCTGCTTGTTCCACGTGATTCTACGTCTCATTTTACATAGGTATTGATTTATTTAACGTCCAATGGACCGAAGTTGAAGCTATGCTAGGGGTTGATTTATGTTTTATAGCCTTATTCTGCAAAATCGGCAGTTTTCTCATTTCCTCGGCGTCCATTCGGAATTCTGCTTGTTCCACGTGATTCTACGTCTCATTTTACATAGGTATTGATTTATTTAACGTCCAATGGACCGAAGTTGAAGCTATGCTAGGGGTTGATTTATGTTTTATAGCCTTATTCTGCAAAATCGGCAGTTTCCTCATTTCCTCGGCGTCCATTCGGAATTCTGCTTGTTCCACGTGATTCTACGTCTCATTTTACATAGGTATTGATTTATTTAACGTCCAATGGACCGAAGTTGAAGCTATGCTAGGGGTTGATTTATGTTTTATAGCCTTATTCTGCAAAATCGGCAGTTTTCTCATTTCCTCGGCGTCCATTCGGAATTCTGCTTGTTCCACGTGATTCTACGTCTCATTTTACATAGGTATTGATTTATTGAACGTCCAATGGACCGAAGTTGAAGCTATGCTAGGGGTTGATTTATGTTTTATAGCCTTATTCTGCAAAATCCGCAATTTTCTCATTTCCTCGGCGTCCATTCGGAATTCTGCTTGTTCCACGTGATTCTACGTCTCATTTTACATAGGTATTGATTTATTGAACGTCCAATGGACCGAAGTTGAAGCTATGCTAGGGGTTGATTTATGTTTTATAGCCTTATTATGCAAAATCCGCAATTTTCTCATTTCCTCGGCGTCCATTCGGAATTCTGCTTATTCCACGTGATTCTACGTCTCATTTTACATAGGTATTGATTTATTGAACGTCCAATGGACCGAAGTTGAAGCTATGCTAGGGGTTGATTTATGTTTTATAGCCTTATTCTGCAAAATCGGCAGTTTTCTCATTTCCTCGGCGTCCATTCGGAATTCTGCTTGTTCCACGTGATTCTACGTCTCATTTTACATAGGTATTGATTTATTTAACGTCCAATGGACCGAAGTTGAAGCTATGCTAGGGGTTGATTAATGTTTTATAGCCTTATTCTGCAAAATCCGCAATTTTCTCATTTCCTCGGCGTCCATTCGGAATTCTGCTTGTTCCACGTGATTCTACGTCTCATTTTACATAGGTATTGATTTATTTAACGTCCAATGGACCGAAGTTGAAGCTATGCTAGGGGTTGATTTATGTTTTATAGCCTTATTCTGCAAAATCGGCAGTTTTCTCATTTCCTCGGCGTCCATTCGGAATTCTGCTTGTTCCACGTGATTCTACGTCTCATTTTACATAGGTATTGATTTATTTAACGTCCAATGGACCGAAGTTGAAGCTATGCTAGGGGTTGATTTATGTTTTATAGCCTTATTCTGCAAAATCGGCAGTTTTCTCATTTCCTCGGCGTCCATTCGGAATTCTGCTTGTTCCACGTGATTCTACGTCTCATTTTACATAGGTATTGATTTATTGAACGTCCAATGGACCGAAGTTGAAGCTATGCTAGGGGTTGATTTATGTTTTATAGCCTTATTATGCAAAATCCGCAATTTTCTCATTTCCTCGGCGTCCATTCGGAATTCTGCTTGTTCCACGTAATTCTACGTCTCATTTTACATAGGTATTGATTTATTGAACGTCCAATGGACCGAAGTTGAAGCTATGCTAGGGGTTGATTTATGTTTTATTGCCTTATTCTGCAAAATCCGCAATTTTCTCATTTCCTCGGCGTCCATTCGGAATTCTGCTTGTTCCACGTGATTCTACGTCTCATTTTACATAGGTATTGATTTATTGAACGTCCAATGGACCGAAGTTGAAGCTATGCTAGGGGTTGATTTATGTTTTATAGCCTTATTATGCAAAATCCGCAATTTTCTCATTTCCTCGGCGTCCATTCGGAATTCTGCTTGTTCCACGTGATTCTACGTCTCATTTTACATAGGTATTGATTTATTTAACGTCCAATGGACCGAAGTTGAAGCTATGCTAGGGGTTGATTTATGTTTTATTGCCTTATTCTGCAAAATCCGCAATTTTCTCATTTCCTCGGCGTCCATTCGGAATTCTGCTTGTTCCACGTGATTCTACGTCTCATTTTACATAGGTATTGATTTATTGAACGTCCAATGGACCGAAGTTGAAGCTATGCTAGGGGTTGATTTATGTTTTATAGCCTTATTCTGCAAAATCCGCAATTTTCTCATTTCCTCGGCGTCCATTCAGAATTCTGCTTGTTCCACGTGATTCTACGTCTCATTTTACATAGGTATTGATTTATTTAACGTCCAATGGACCGAAGTTGAAGCTATGCTAGGGGTTGATTTATGTTTTATAGCCTTATTCTGCAAAATCGGCAGTTTTCTCATTTCCTCGGCGTCCATTCGGAATTCTGCTTGTTCCACGTGATTCTACGTCTCATTTTACATAGGTATTGATTTATTGAACGTCCAATGGACCGAAGTTGAAGCTATGCTAGGGGTTGATTTATGTTTTATAGCCTTATTATGCAAAATCCGCAATTTTCTCATTTCCTCGGCGTCCATTCGGAATTCTGCTTGTTCCACGTGATTCTACGTCTCATTTTACATAGGTATTGATTTATTTAACGTCCAATGGACCGAAGTTGAAGCTATGCTAGGGGTTGATTTATGTTTTATAGCCTTATTCTGCAAAATCCGCAATTTTCTCATTTCCTCGGCGTCCATTCGGAATTCTGCTTGT
Source organism: Agrilus cyanescens (assembly GCA_947389935.1). NCBI lineage: Eukaryota > Metazoa > Arthropoda > Insecta > Coleoptera > Buprestidae > Agrilus > Agrilus cyanescens. The sequence goes on along the minus strand of OX376707.1, from coordinate 1,177,507 downwards.
TCCACGTGATTCTACGTCTCATTTTACATAGGTATTGATTTACTGAACGTCCAATGGACCGAAGTTGAAGCCATGCTAGGGGTTGATTTATGTTTTATAGCCTTATTCTGCAAAATCCGCAATTTTCTCATTTCCTCGGCGTCCATTCGGAATTCTGCTTGTTCCACGTGATTCTACGTCTCATTTTACATAGGTATTGATTTACTGAACGTCCAATGGACCGAAGTTGAAGCTATGCTAGGGGTTGATTTATGTTTTATAGCCTTATTCTGCAAAATCCGCAATTTTCTCATTTCCTCGGCGTCCATTCGGAATTCTGCTTGTTCCACGTGATTCTACGTCTCATTTTACATAGGTATTGATTTACTGAACGTCCAATGGACCGAAGTTGAAGCTATGCTAGGGGTTGATTTATGTTTTATAGCCTTATTCTGCAAAATCCGCAATTTTCTCATTTCCTCGGCGTCCATTCGGAATTCTGCTTGTTCCACGTGATTCTACGTCTCATTTTACATAGGTATTGATTTACTGAACGTCCAATGGACCGAAGTTGAAGCCATGCTAGGGGTTGATTTATGTTTTATAGCCTTATTATGCAAAATCCGCAATTTTCTCATTTCCTCGGCGTCCATTCGGAATTCTGCTTGTTCCACGTGATTCTACGTCTCATTTTACATAGGTATTGATTTATTTAACGTCCAATGGACCGAAGTTGAAGCTATGCTAGGGGTTGATTTATGTTTTATAGCCTTATTCTGCAAAATCCGCAATTTTCTCATTTCCTCGGCGTCCATTCGGAATTCTGCTTGTTCCACGTGATTCTACGTCTCATTTTACATAGGTATTGATTTATTGAACGTCCAATGGACCGAAGTTGAAGCTATGCTAGGGGTTGATTTATGTTTTATAGCCTTATTATGCAAAATCCGCAATTTTCTCATTTCCTCGGCGTCCATTCGGAATTCTGCTTGTTCCACGTGATTCTACGTCTCATTTTACATAGGTATTGATTTATTTAACGTCCAATGGACCGAAGTTGAAGCTATGCTAGGGGTTGATTTATGTTTTATAGCCTTATTCTGCAAAATCCGCAATTTTCTCATTTCCTCGGCGTCCATTCGGAATTCTGCTTATTCCACGTGATTCTACGTCTCATTTTACATAGGTATTGATTTATTTAACGTCCAATGGACCGAAGTTGAAGCTATGCTAGGGGTTGATTTATGTTTTATAGCCTTATTCTGCAAAATCGGCAGTTTTCTCATTTCCTCGGCGTCCATTCGGAATTCTGCTTGTTCCACGTGATTCTACGTCTCATTTTACATAGGTATTGATTTATTGAACGTCCAATGGACCGAAGTTGAAGCTATGCTAGGGGTTGATTTATGTTTTATAGCCTTATTATGCAAAATCCGCAATTTTCTCATTTCCTCGGCGTCCATTCGGAATTCTGCTTGTTCCACGTGATTCTACGTCTCATTTTACATAGGTATTGATTTACTGAACGTCCAATGGACCGAAGTTGAAGCCATGCTAGGGGTTGATTTATGTTTTATAGCCTTATTATGCAAAATCCGCAATTTTCTCATTTCCTCGGCGTCCATTCGGAATTCTGCTTGTTCCACGTGATTCTACGTCTCATTTTACATAGGTATTGATTTATTTAACGTCCAATGGACCGAAGTTGAAGCTATGCTAGGGGTTGATTTATGTTTTATAGCCTTATTCTGCAAAATCCGCAATTTTCTCATTTCCTCGGCGTCCATTCGGAATTCTGCTTGTTCCACGTGATTCTACGTCTCATTTTACATAGGTATTGATTTATTGAACGTCCAATGGACCGAAGTTGAAGCTATGCTAGGGGTTGATTTATGTTTTATAGCCTTATTATGCAAAATCCGCAATTTTCTCATTTCCTCGGCGTCCATTCGGAATTCTGCTTGTTCCACGTGATTCTACGTCTCATTTTACATAGGTATTGATTTATTTAACGTCCAATGGACCGAAGTTGAAGCTATGCTAGGGGTTGATTTATGTTTTATAGCCTTATTCTGCAAAATCCGCAATTTTCTCATTTCCTCGGCGTCCATTCGGAATTCTGCTTATTCCACGTGATTCTACGTCTCATTTTACATAGGTATTGATTTATTTAACGTCCAATGGACCGAAGTTGAAGCTATGCTAGGGGTTGATTTATGTTTTATAGCCTTATTCTGCAAAATCGGCAGTTTTCTCATTTCCTCGGCGTCCATTCGGAATTCTGCTTGTTCCACGTGATTCTACGTCTCATTTTACATAGGTATTGATTTATTGAACGTCCAATGGACCGAAGTTGAAGCTATGCTAGGGGTTGATTTATGTTTTATAGCCTTATTATGCAAAATCCGCAATTTTCTCATTTCCTCGGCGTCCATTCGGAATTCTGCTTGTTCCACGTGATTCTACGTCTCATTTTACATAGGTATTGATTTATTTAACGTCCAATGGACCGAAGTTGAAGCTATGCTAGGGGTTGATTTATGTTTTATAGCCTTATTCTGCAAAATCCGCAATTTTCTCATTTCCTCGGCGTCCATTCGGAATTCTGCTTGTTCCACGTGATTCTACGTCTCATTTTACATAGGTATTGATTTACTGAACGTCCAATGGACCGAAGTTGAAGCTATGCTAGGGGTTGATTTATGTTTTATAGCCTTATTCTGCAAAATCCGCAATTTTCTCATTTCCTCGGCGTCCATTCGGAATTCTGCTTGTTCCACGTGATTCTACGTCTCATTTTACATAGGTATTGATTTACTGAACGTCCAATGGACCGAAGTTGAAGCTATGCTAGGGGTTGATTTATGTTTTATAGCCTTATTCTGCAAAATCCGCAATTTTCTCATTTCCTCGGCGTCCATTCGGAATTCTGCTTGTTCCACGTGATTCTACGTCTCATTTTACATAGGTATTGATTTACTGAACGTCCAATGGGCCGAAGTTGAAGCCATGCTAGGGGTTGATTTATGTTTTATAGCCTTATTCTGCAAAATCCGCAATTTTCTCATTTCCTCGGCGTCCATTCGGAATTCTGCTTGTTCCACGTGATTCTACGTCTCATTTTACATAGGTATTGATTTACTGAACGTCCAATGGACCGAAGTTGAAGCTATGCTAGGGGTTGATTTATGTTTTATAGCCTTATTCTGCAAAATCCGCAATTTTCTCATTTCCTCGGCGTCCATTCGGAATTCTGCTTGTTCCACGTGATTCTACGTCTCATTTTACATAGGTATTGATTTATTGAACGTCCAATGGACCGAAGTTGAAGCTATGCTAGGGGTTGATTTATGTTTTATAGCCTTATTCTGCAAAATCCGCAATTTTCTCATTTCCTCGGCGTCCATTCGGAATTCTGCTTGTTCCACGTGATTCTACGTCTCATTTTACATAGGTATTGATTTATTTAACGTCCAATGGACCGAAGTTGAAGCTATGCTAGGGGTTGATTTATGTTTTATAGCCTTATTCTGCAAAATCGGCAGTTTTCTCATTTCCTCGGCGTCCATTCGGAATTCTGCTTGTTCCACGTGATTCTACGTCTCATTTTACATAGGTATTGATTTATTGAACGTCCAATGGACCGAAGTTGAAGCTATGCTAGGGGTTGATTTATGTTTTATAGCCTTATTATGCAAAATCCGCAATTTTCTCATTTCCTCGGCGTCCATTCGGAATTCTGCTTGTTCCACGTGATTCTACGTCTCATTTTACATAGGTATTGATTTATTGAACGTCCAATGGACCGAAGTTGAAGCTATGCTAGGGGTTGATTTATGTTTTATAGCCTTATTCTGCAAAATCCGCAATTTTCTCATTTCCTCGGCGTCCATTCGGAATTCTGCTTGTTCCACGTGATTCTACGTCTCATTTTACATAGGTATTGATTTATTGAACGTCCAATGGACCGAAGTTGAAGCTATGCTAGGGGTTGATTTATGTTTTATAGCCTTATTCTGCAAAATCCGCAATTTTCTCATTTCCTCGGCGTCCATTCGGAATTCTGCTTGTTCCACGTGATTCTACGTCTCATTTTACATAGGTATTGATTTACTGAACGTCCAATGGACCGAAGTTGAAGCTATGCTAGGGGTTGATTTATGTTTTATAGCCTTATTCTGCAAAATCCGCAATTTTCTCATTTCCTCGGCGTCCATTCGGAATTCTGCTTGTTCCACGTGATTCTACGTCTCATTTTACATAGGTATTGATTTACTGAACGTCCAATGGACCGAAGTTGAAGCTATGCTAGGGGTTGATTTATGTTTTATAGCCTTATTCTGCAAAATCCGCAATTTTCTCATTTCCTCGGCGTCCATTCGGATTTCTGCTTGTTCCACGTGATTCTACGTCTCATTTTACATAGGTATTGATTTACTGAACGTCCAATGGACCGAAGTTGAAGCCATGCTAGGGGTTGATTTATGTTTTATAGCCTTATTCTGCAAAATCCGCAATTTTCTCATTTCCTCGGCGTCCATTCGGAATTCTGCTTGTTCCACGTGATTCTACGTCTCATTTTACATAGGTATTGATTTACTGAACGTCCAATGGACCGAAGTTGAAGCTATGCTAGGGGTTGATTTATGTTTTATAGCCTTATTCTGCAAAATCCGCAATTTTCTCATTTCCTCGGCGTCCATTCGGAATTCTGCTTGTTCCACGTGATTCTACGTCTCATTTTACATAGGTATTGATTTATTTAACGTCCAATGGACCGAAGTTGAAGCTATGCTAGGGGTTGATTTATGTTTTATAGCCTTATTCTGCAAAATCCGCAGTTTTCTCATTTCCTCGGCGTCCATTCGGAATTCTGCTTGTTCCACGTGATTCTACGTCTCATTTTACATAGGTATTGATTTATTGAACGTCCAATGGACCGAAGTTGAAGCTATGCTAGGGGTTGATTTATGTTTTATAGCCTTATTATGCAAAATCCGCAATTTGCTCATTTCCTCGGCGTCCATTCGGAATTCTGCTTGTTCCACGTGATTCTACGTCTCATTTTACATAGGTATTGATTTATTTAACGTCCAATGGACCGAAGTTGAAGCTATGCTAGGGGTTGATTTATGTTTTATAGCCTTATTCTGCAAAATCGGCAGTTTTCTCATTTCCTCGGCGTCCATTCGGAATTCTGCTTGTTCCACGTGATTCTACGTCTCATTTTACATAGGTATTGATTTATTGAACGTCCAATGGACCGAAGTTGAAGCTATGCTAGGGGTTGATTTATGTTTTATAGCCTTATTATGCAAAATCCGCAATTTTCTCATTTCCTCGGCGTCCATTCGGAATTCTGCTTGTTCCACGTGATTCTACGTCTCATTTTACATAGGTATTGATTTATTTAACGTCCAATGGACCGAAGTTGAAGCTATGCTAGGGGTTGATTTATGTTTTATAGCCTTATTCTGCAAAATCCGCAATTTTCTCATTTCCTCGGCGTCCATTCGGAATTCTGCTTGTTCCACGTGATTCTACGTCTCATTTTACATAGGTATTGATTTATTTAACGTCCAATGGACCGAAGTTGAAGCTATGCTAGGGGTTGATTTATGTTTTATAGCCTTATTCTGCAAAATCCGCAATTTTCTCATTTCCTCGGCGTCCATTCGGAATTCTGCTTGTTCCACGTGATTCTACGTCTCATTTTACATAGGTATTGATTTATTTAACGTCCAATGGACCGAAGTTGAAGCTATGCTAGGGGTTGATTTATGTTTTATAGCCTTATTCTGCAAAATCGGCAGTTTTCTCATTTCCTCGGCGTCCATTCGGAATTCTGCTTGTTCCACGTGATTCTACGTCTCATTTTACATAGGTATTGATTTATTGAACGTCCAATGGACCGAAGTTGAAGCTATGCTAGGGGTTGATTTATGTTTTATTGCCTTATTATGCAAAATCCGCAATTTTCTCATTTCCTCGGCGTCCATTCGGAATTCTGCTTGTTCCACGTGATTCTACGTCTCATTTTACATAGGTATTGATTTATTTAACGTCCAATGGACCGAAGTTGAAGCTATGCTAGGGGTTGATTTATGTTTTATAGCCTTATTCTGCAAAATCCGCAGTTTTCTCATTTCCTCGGCGTCCATTCGGAATTCTGCTTGTTCCACGTGATTCTACGTCTCATTTTACATAGGTATTGATTTATTGAACGTCCAATGGACCGAAGTTGAAGCTATGCTAGGGGTTGATTTATGTTTTATAGCCTTATTCTGCAAAATCCGCAATTTTCTCATTTCCTCGGCGTCCATTCGGAATTCTGCTTGTTCCACGTGATTCTACGTCTCATATTACATAGGTACTGATTTATTTAACGTCCAATGGACCGAAGTTGAAGCTATGCTAGGGGTTGATTTATGTTTTATAGCCTTATTCTGCAAAATCGGCAGTTTTCTCATTTCCTCGGCGTCCATTCGGAATTCTGCTTGTTCCACGTGATTCTACGTCTCATTTTACATAGGTATTGATTTATTGAACGTCCAATGGACCGAAGTTGAAGCTATGCTAGGGGTTGATTTATGTTTTATAGCCTTATTATGCAAAATCCGCAATTTTCTCATTTCCTCGGCGTCCATTCGGAATTCTGCTTGTTCCACGTGATTCTACGTCTCATTTTACATAGGTATTGATTTATTGAACGTCCAATGGACCGAAGTTGAAGCTATGCTAGGGGTTGATTTATGTTTTATTGCCTTATTCTGCAAAATCCGCAATTTTCTCATTTCCTCGGCGTCCATTCGGAATTCTGCTTGTTCCACGTGATTCTACGTCTCATTTTACATAGGTATTGATTTATTGAACGTCCAATGGACCGAAGTTGAAGCTATGCTAGGGGTTGATTTATGTTTTATAGCCTTATTCTGCAAAATCCGCAATTTTCTCATTTCCTCGGCGTCCATTCGGAATTCTGCTTGTTCCACGTGATTCTACGTCTCATTTTACATAGGTATTGATTTACTGAACGTCCAATGGACCGAAGTTGAAGCTATGCTAGGGGTTGATTTATGTTTTATAGCCTTATTCTGCAAAATCCGCAATTTTCTCATTTCCTCGGCGTCCATTCGGAATTCTGCTTGTTCCACGTGATTCTACGTCTCATTTTACATAGGTATTGATTTACTGAACGTCCAATGGACCGAAGTTGAAGCTATGCTAGGGGTTGATTTATGTTTTATAGCCTTATTCTGCAAAATCCGCAATTTTCTCATTTCCTCGGCGTCCATTCGGAATTCTGCTTGTTCCACGTGATTCTACGTCTCATTTTACATAGGTATTGATTTACTGAACGTCCAATGGACCGAAGTTGAAGCCATGCTAGGGGTTAATTTATGTTTTATAGCCTTATTCTGCAAAATCCGCAATTTTCTCATTTCCTCGGCGTCCATTCGGAATTCTGCTTGTTCCACGTGATTCTACGTCTCATTTTACATAGGTATTGATTTACTGAACGTCCAATGGACCGAAGTTGAAGCTATGCTAGGGGTTGATTTATGTTTTATAGCCTTATTCTGCAAAATCCGCAATTTTCTCATTTCCTCGGCGTCCATTCGGAATTCTGCTTGTTCCACGTGATTCTACGTCTCATTTTACATAGGTATTGATTTACTGAACGTCCAATGGACCGAAGTTGAAGCTATGCTAGGGGTTGATTTATGTTTTATAGCCTTATTCTGCAAAATCCGCAATTTTCTCATTTCCTCGGCGTCCATTCGGAATTCTGCTTGTTCCACGTGATTCTACGTCTCATTTTACATAGGTATTGATTTATTTAACGTCCAATGGACCGAAGTTGAAGCTATGCTAGGGGTTGATTTATGTTTTATAGCCTTATTCTGCAAAATCCGCAATTTTCTCATTTCCTCGGCGTCCATTCGGAATTCTGCTTGTTCCACGTGATTCTACGTCTCATTTTACATAGGTATTGATTTATTGAACGTCCAATGGACCGAAGTTGAAGCTATGCTAGGGGTTGATTTATGTTTTATAGCCTTATTCTGCAAAATCCGCAGTTTTCTCATTTCCTCGGCGTCCATTCGGAATTCTGCTTGTTCCACGTGATTCTACGTCTCATTTTACATAGGTATTGATTTATTTAACGTCCAATGGACCGAAGTTGAAGCTATGCTAGGGGTTGATTTATGTTTTATAGCCTTATTCTGCAAAATCCGCAGTTTTCTCATTTCCTCGGCGTCCATTCGGAATTCTGCTCGTTCCACGTGATTCTACGTCTCATTTTACATAGGTATTGATTTATTTAACGTCCAATGGACCGAAGTTGAAGCTATGCTAGGGGTTGATTTATGTTTTATAGCCTTATTCTGAAAAATCCGCAATTTTCTCATTTCCTCGGCGTCCATTCGGAATTCTGCTTGTTCCACGTGATTCTACGTCTCATTTTACATAGGTATTGATTTATTTAACGTCCAATGGACCGAAGTTGAAGCTATGCTAGGGGTTGATTTATGTTTTATAGCCTTATTCTGCAAAATCCGCAGTTTTCTCATTTGCTCGGCGTCCATTCGGAATTCTGCTTGTTCCACGTGATTCTACGTCTCATTTTACATAGGTATTGATTTACTGAACGTCCAATGGACCGAAGTTGAAGCTATGCTAGGGGTTGATTTATGTTTTATAGCCTTATTATGCAAAATCCGCAATTTTCTCATTTCCTCGGCGTCCATTCGGAATTCTGCTTGTTCCACGTGATTCTACGTCTCATTTTACATAGGTATTGATTTACTGAACGTCCAATGGACCGAAGTTGAAGCCATGCTAGGGGTTGATTTATGTTTTATAGCCTTATTCTGCAAAATCCGCAATTTTCTCATTTCCTCGGCGTCCATTCGGAATTCTGCTTGTTCCACGTGATTCTACGTCTCATTTTACATAGGTATTGATTTACTGAACGTCCAATGGACCGAAGTTGAAGCTATGCTAGGGGTTGATTTATGTTTTATAGCCTTATTCTGCAAAATCCGCAATTTTCTCATTTCCTCGGCGTCCATTCGGAATTCTGCTTGTTCCACGTGATTCTACGTCTCATTTTACATAGGTATTGATTTACTGAACGTCCAATGGACCGAAGTTGAAGCTATGCTAGGGGTTGATTTATGTTTTATAGCCTTATTCTGCAAAATCCGCAATTTTCTCATTTCCTCGGCGTCCATTCGGAATTCTGCTTGTTCCACGTGATTCTACGTCTCATTTTACATAGGAATTGATTTACTGAACGTCCAATGGACCGAAGTTGAAGCCATGCTAGGGGTTGATTTATGTTTTATAGCCTTATTATGCAAAATCCGCAATTTTCTCATTTCCTCGGCGTCCATTCGGAATTCTGCTTGTTCCACGTGATTCTACGTCTCATTTTACATAGGTATTGATTTATTTAACGTCCAATGGACCGAAGTTGAAGCTATGCTAGGGGTTGATTTATGTTTTATAGCCTTATTCTGCAAAATCCGCAATTTTCTCATTTCCTCGGCGTCCATTCGGAATTCTGCTTGTTCCACGTGATTCTACGTCTCATTTTACATAGGTATTGATTTATTGAACGTCCAATGGACCGAAGTTGAAGCTATGCTAGGGGTTGATTTATGTTTTATAGCCTTATTATGCAAAATCCGCAATTTTCTCATTTCCTCGGCGTCCATTCGGAATTCTGCTTGTTCCACGTGATTCTACGTCTCATTTTACATAGGTATTGATTTATTGAACGTCCAATGGACCGAAGTTGAAGCTATGCTAGGGGTTGATTTATGTTTTATAGCCTTATTCTGCAAAATCCGCAATTTTCTCATTTCCTCGGCGTCCATTCGGAATTCTGCTTGTTCCACGTGATTCTACGTCTCATTTTACATAGGTATTGATTTATTTAACGTCCAATGGACCGAAGTTGAAGCTATGCTAGGGGTTGATTTATGTTTTATAGCCTTATTCTGCAAAATCCGCAATTTTCTCATTTCCTCGGCGTCCATTCGGAATTCTGCTTGTTCCACGTGATTCTACGTCTCATTTTACATAGGTATTGATTTACTGAACGTCCAATGGACCGAAGTTGAAGCTATGCTAGGGGTTGATTTATGTTTTATAGCCTTATTCTGCAAAATCCGCAATTTTCTCATTTCCTCGGCGTCCATTCGGAATTCTGCTTGTTCCACGTGATTCTACGTCTCATTTTACATAGGTATTGATTTACTGAACGTCCAATGGACCGAAGTTGAAGCCATGCTAGGGGTTGATTTATGTTTTATAGCCTTATTCTGCAAAATCCGCAATTTTCTCATTTCCTCGGCGTCCATTCGGAATTCTGCTTGTTCCACGTGATTCTACGTCTCATTTTACATAGGTATTGATTTACTGAACGTCCAAAGGACCGAAGTTGAAGCTATGCTAGGGGTTGATTTATGTTTTATAGCCTTATTCTGCAAAATCCGCAATTTTCTCATTTCCTCGGCGTCCATTCGGAATTCTGCTTGTTCCACGTGATTCTACGTCTCATTTTACATAGGTATTGATTTACTGAACGTCCAATGGACCGAAGTTGAAGCTATGCTAGGGGTTGATTTATGTTTTATAGCCTTATTCTGCAAAATCCGCAATTTTCTCATTTCCTCGGCGTCCATTCGGAATTCTGCTTGTTCCACGTGATTCTACGTCTCATTTTACATAGGTATTGATTTACTGAACGTCCAATGGACCGAAGTTGAAGCTATGCTAGGGGTTGATTTATGTTTTATAGCCTTATTCTGCAAAATCCGCAATTTTCTCATTTCCTCGGCGTCCATTCGGAATTCTGCTTGTTCCACGTGATTCTACGTCTCATTTTACATAGGTATTGATTTACTGAACGTCCAATGGACCGAAGTTGAAGCTATGCTAGGGGTTGATTTATGTTTTATAGCCTTATTCTGCAAAATCCGCAATTTTCTCATTTCCTCGGCGTCCATTCGGAATTCTGCTTGTTCCACGTGATTCTACGTCTCATTTTACATAGGTATTGATTTACTGAACGTCCAATGGACCGAAGTTGAAGCTATGCTAGGGGTTGATTTATGTTTTATAGCCTTATTCTGCGAAATCCGCAATTTTCTCATTTCCTCGGCGTCCATTCGGAATTCTGCTTGTTCCACGTGATTCTACGTCTCATTTTACATGGGTATTGATTTACTGAACGTCCAATGGACCGAAGTTGAAGCTATGCTAGGGGTTGATTTATGTTTTATAGCCTTATTCTGCAAAATCCGCAATTTTCTCATTTCCTCGGCGTCCATTCGGAATTCTGCTTGTTCCACGTGATTCTACGTCTCATTTTACATAGGTATTGATTTACTGAACGTCCAATGGACCGCAGTTGAAGCTATGCTAGGGGTTGATTTATGTTTTATAGCCTTATTCTGCAAAATCCGCAATTTTCTCATTTCCTCGGCGTCCATTCGGAATTCTGCTTGTTCCACGTGATTCTACGTCTCATTTTACATAGGTATTGATTTATTGAACGTCCAATGGACCGAAGTTGAAGCTATGCTAGGGGTTGATTTATGTTTTATAGCCTTATTCTGCAAAATCCGCAATTTTCTCATTTCCTCGGCGTCCATTCGGAATTCTGCTTGTTCCACGTGATTCTACGTCTCATTTTACATAGGTATTGATTTATTTAACGTCCAATGGACCGAAGTTGAAGCTATGCTAGGGGTTGATTTATGTTTTATAGCCTTATTCTGCAAAATCCGCAATTTTCTCATTTCCTCGGCGTCCATTCGGAATTCTGCTTGTTCCACGTGATTCTACGTCTCATTTTACATAGGTATTGATTTATTTAACGTCCAATGGACCGAAGTTGAAGCTATGCTAGGGGTTGATTTATGTTTTATAGCCTTATTCTGCAAAATCCGCAATTTTCTCATTTCCTCGGCGTCCATTCGGAATTCTGCTTGTTCCACGTGATTCTACGTCTCATTTTACATAGGTATTGATTTATTTAACGTCCAATGGACCGAAGTTGAAGCTATGCTAGGGGTTGATTTATGTTTTATAGCCTTATTCTGCAAAATCCGCAATTTTCTCATTTCCTCGGCGTCCATTCGGAATTCTGCTTGTTCCACGTGATTCTACGTCTCATTTTACATAGGTATTGATTTACTGAACGTCCAATGGACCGAAGTTGAAGCTATGCTAGGGGTTGATTTATGTTTTATAGCCTTATACTACAAAATCCGCAATTTTCTCATTTCCTCGGCGTCCATTCGGAATTCTGCTTGTTCCACGTGATTCTACGTCTCATTTTACATAGGTATTGATTTACTGAACGTCCAATGGACCGAAGTTGAAGCTATGCTAGGGGTTGATTTATGTTTTATAGCCTTATTCTGCAAAATCCGCAATTTTCTCATTTCCTCGGCGTCCATTCGGAATTCTGCTTGTTCCACGTGATTCTACGTCTCATTTTACATAGGTATTGATTTACTGAACGTCCAATGGACCGAAGTTGAAGCCATGCTAGGGGTTGATTTATGTTTTATAGCCTTATTCTGCAAAATCCGCAATTTTCTCATTTCCTCGGCGTCCATTCGGAATTCTGCTTGTTCCACGTGATTCTACGTCTCATTTCACATAGGTATTGATTTACTGAACGTCCAATGGACCGAAGTTGAAGCCATGCTAGGGGTTGATTTATGTTTTATAGCCTTATTCTGCAAAATCCGCAATTTTCTCATTTCCTCGGCGTCCATTCGGAATTCTGCTTGTTCCACGTGATTCTACGTCTCATTTTACATAGGTATTGATTTACTGAACGTCCAATGGACCGAAGTTGAAGCTATGCTAGGGGTTGATTTATGTTTTATAGCCTTATTCTGCAAAATCCGCAATTTTCTCATTTCCTCGGCGTCCATTCGGAATTCTGCTTGTTCCACGTGATTCTACGTCTCATTTTACATAGGTATTGATTTACTGAACGTCCAGTGGACCGAAGTTGAAGCTATGCTAGGGGTTGATTTATGTTTTATAGCCTTATTCTGCAAAATCCGCAATTTTCTCATTTCCTCGGCGTCCATTCGGAATTCTGCTTGTTCCACGTGATTCTACGTCTCATTTTACATAGGTATTGATTTACTGAACGTCCAATGGACCGAAGTTGAAGCTATGCAAGGGGTTGATTTATGTTTTATAGCCTTATTCTGCAAAATCCGCAATTTTCTCATTTCCTCGGCGTCCATTCGGAATTCTGCTTGTTCCACGTGATTCTACGTCTCATTTTACATAGGTATTGATTTACTGAACGTCCAATGGACCGAAGTTGAAGCTATGCTAGGGGTTGATTTATGTTTTATAGCCTTATTCTGCAAAATCCGCAATTTTCTCGTTTCCTCGGCGTCCATTCGGAATTCTGCTTGTTCCACGTGATTCTACGTCTCATTTTACATAGGTATTGATTTACTGAACGTCCAATGGACCGAAGTTGAAGCCATGCTAGGGGTTGATTTATGTTTTATAGCCTTATTCTGCAAAATCCGCAATTTTCTCATTTCCTCGGCGTCCATTCGGAATTCTGCTTGTTCCACGTGATTCTACGTCTCATTTTACATAGGTATTGATTTACTGAACGTCCAATGGACCGAAGTTGAAGCTATGCTAGGGGTTGATTTATGTTTTATAGCCTTATTCTGCAAAATCCGCAATTTTCTCATTTCCTCGGCGTCCATTCGGAATTCTGCTTGTTCCACATGATTCTACGTCTCATTTTACATAGGTATTGATTTACTGAACGTCCAATGGACCGAAGTTGAAGCTATGCTAGGGGTTGATTTATGTTTTATAGCCTTATTCTGCAAAATCCGCAATTTTCTCATTTCCTCGGCGTCCATTCGGAATTCTGCTTGTTCCACGTGATTCTACGTCTCATTTTACATAGGTATTGATTTACTGAACGTCCAATGGACCGAAGTTGAAGCTATGCTAGGGGTTGATTTATGTTTTATAGCCTTATTCTGCAAAATCCGCAATTTTCTCATTTCCTCGGCGTCCATTCGGAATTCTGCTTGTTCCACGTGATTCTACGTCTCATTTTACATAGGTATTGATTTACTGAACGTCCAATGGACCGAAGTTGAAGCTATGCTAGGGGTTGATTTATGTTTTATAGCCTTATTCTGCAAAATCCGCAATTTTCTCATTTCCTCGGCGTCCATTCGGAATTCTGCTTGTTCCACGTGATTCTACGTCTCATTTTACATAGGTATTGATTTACTGAACGTCCAATGGACCGAAGTTGAAGCTATGCTAGGGGTTGATTTATGTTTTATAGCCTTATTCTGCAAAATCCGCAATTTTCTCATTTCCTCGGCGTCCATTCGGAATTCTGCTTGTTCCACGTGATTCTACGTCTCATTTCACATAGGTATTGATTTACTGAACGTCCAATGGACCGAAGTTGAAGCCATGCTAGGGGTTGATTTATGTTTTATAGCCTTATTCTGCAAAATCCGCAATTTTCTCATTTCCTCGGCGTCCATTCGGAATTCTGCTTGTTCCACGTGATTCTACGTCTCATTTTACATAGGTATTGATTTATTGAACGTCCAATGGACCGAAGTTGAAGCTATGCTAGGGGTTGATTTATGTTTTATAGCCTTATTCTGCAAAATCCGCAATTTTCTCATTTCCTCGGCGTCCATTCGGAATTCTGCTTGTTCCACGTGATTCTACGTCTCATTTTACATGGGTATTGATTTACTGAACGTCCAATGGACCGAAGTTGAAGCTATGCTAGGGGTTGATTTATGTTTTATAGCCTTATTCTGCAAAATCCGCAATTTTCTCATTTCCTCGGCGTCCATTCGGAATTCTGCTTGTTCCACGTGATTCTACGTCTCATTTTACATAGGTATTGATTTACTGAACGTCCAATGGACCGAAGTTGAAGCTATGCTAGGGGTTGATTTATGTTTTATAGCCTTATTCTGCAAAATCCGCAATTTTCTCATTTCCTCGGCGTCCATTCGGAATTCTGCTTGTTCCACGTGATTCTACGTCTCATTTTACATAGGTATTGATTTACTGAACGTCCAATGGACCGAAGTTGAAGCTATGCTAGGGGTTGATTTATGTTTTATAGCCTTATTCTGCGAAATCCGCAATTTTCTCATTTCCTCGGCGTCCATTCGGAATTCTGCTTGTTCCACGTGATTCTACGTCTCATTTTACATGGGTATTGATTTACTGAACGTCCAATGGACCGAAGTTGAAGCTATGCTAGGGGTTGATTTATGTTTTATAGCCTTATTCTGCAAAATCCGCAATTTTCTCATTTCCTCGGCGTCCATTCGGAATTCTGCTTGTTCCACGTGATTCTACGTCTCATTTTACATAGGTATTGATTTACTGAACGTCCAATGGACCGCAGTTGAAGCTATGCTAGGGGTTGATTTATGTTTTATAGCCTTATTCTGCAAAATCCGCAATTTTCTCATTTCCTCGGCGTCCATTCGGAATTCTGCTTGTTCCACGTGATTCTACGTCTCATTTTACATAGGTATTGATTTATTGAACGTCCAATGGACCGAAGTTGAAGCTATGCTAGGGGTTGATTTATGTTTTATAGCCTTATTCTGCAAAATCCGCAATTTTCTCATTTCCTCGGCGTCCATTCGGAATTCTGCTTGTTCCACGTGATTCTACGTCTCATTTTACATAGGTATTGATTTATTTAACGTCCAATGAACCGAAGTTGAAGCTATGCTAGGGGTTGATTTATGTTTTATAGCCTTATTCTGCAAAATCCGCAATTTTCTCATTTCCTCGGCGTCCATTCGGAATTCTGCTTGTTCCACGTGATTCTACGTCTCATTTTACATAGGTATTGATTTATTTAACGTCCAATGGACCGAAGTTGAAGCTATGCTAGGGGTTGATTTATGTTTTATAGCCTTATTCTGCAAAATCCGCAATTTTCTCATTTCCTCGGCGTCCATTCGGAATTCTGCTTGTTCCACGTGATTCTACGTCTCATTTTACATAGGTATTGATTTATTTAACGTCCAATGGACCGAAGTTGAAGCTATGCTAGGGGTTGATTTATGTTTTATAGCCTTATTCTGCAAAATCCGCAATTTTCTCATTTCCTCGGCGTCCATTCGGAATTCTGCTTGTTCCACGTGATTCTACGTCTCATTTTACATAGGTATTGATTTACTGAACGTCCAATGGACCGAAGTTGAAGCTATGCTAGGGGTTGATTTATGTTTTATAGCCTTATACTACAAAATCCGCAATTTTCTCATTTCCTCGGCGTCCATTCGGAATTCTGCTTGTTCCACGTGATTCTACGTCTCATTTTACATAGGTATTGATTTACTGAACGTCCAATGGACCGAAGTTGAAGCTATGCTAGGGGTTGATTTATGTTTTATAGCCTTATTCTGCAAAATCCGCAATTTTCTCATTTCCTCGGCGTCCATTCGGAATTCTGCTTGTTCCACGTGATTCTACGTCTCATTTTACATAGGTATTGATTTACTGAACGTCCAATGGACCGAAGTTGAAGCTATGCTAGGGGTTGATTTATGTTTTATAGCCTTATTCTGCAAAATCCGCAATTTTCTCATTTCCTCGGCGTCCATTCGGAATTCTGCTTGTTCCACGTGATTCTACGTCTCATTTTACATGGGTATTGATTTACTGAACGTCCAATGGACCGAAGTTGAAGCTATGCTAGGGGTTGATTTATGTTTTATAGCCTTATTCTGCAAAATCCGCAATTTTCTCATTTCCTCGGCGTCCATTCGGAATTCTGCTTGTTCCACGTGATTCTACGTCTCATTTTACATAGGTATTGATTTACTGAACGTCCAATGGACCGAAGTTGAAGCTATGCTAGGG